>OX578278.1:77574616-77764616 GCA_951217055.1 Gerris lacustris
TTATTGCATTTTTACCCCTTTTCTGGTCGCTTTAAAAATCTATAAGAAACAATCGATAACTGAAATTCGGAAAAAATTTCGAATGTCCGTCTTTGATACTAGGCTCCTCATATATTCTTGTTATTTTTATCGAGAATGCTACTACTATAATAATAATTTTTCTCACTATTTAATAATTTTTATGGTGTTTATAGGTAACAGAGATAGAAAGTAAATGGTTGCTAGAAGTAGCTCCTCATTATTACAAACAAAAGGAACTTGAAGACCCTACTAATATGAAAATGCCAAAAACTCTTGGTAAAGTTAAGGCTGATGAAAATTAATACTTGCTCACGTCTCATTTTTAAACTGTTAATTATTATAAAATGTAAGACTTTGTTATAGTTAAGATTTGTATAATTTTGTACCAGGCAATGTAAATAATTTAATAGTACCTGATTAATTTTTTCTTCATTGTAAAAATATTTTATAGAATTATTAATTGATTAATAATATAAATATTTATGTTTTTTTAAGGTTCTATATTGTATTTTTTATTTTTAAATTTCCTATTTATTAAAATAACATTTTTGTTTGAGGTTACTATGGTTATAATTAAGGCAACTGATTAGCAATGTTTAATTTTAATATAAAATAACTAACATAACAATAATATATTAAGGTCCATCCATGTAATTTACTGTCAGGATTTTGTATCAAAAATATTTTGTTGTGAATGCCAGTACAGCTGTCTGTGATTTTTTTCTTTTTGAAACAAACTATTTTTGAGTCTGCTTTTACATGTTTTTTTTCTCTCTTTCTTCTTAAACTCACTTTTAAATGTACTGTAGGACCCCGTTAATCCGGAACCCTCTGTAATCCGTACAATCCTTCACAGAGAATGCGAGCCCGCAACAATAAAAATTATATCTATCACAAAAAAAACTTGTTATGATCATTCTCTCTGACCCTGTGCATAAGAAAACATGGAAAATGCACTGAATAATGTGAATTTAAAAGATGATGTATTCAGCCTACTGCCTATAAAAAATTCTATACCCTCGAGTTTGAACCCTTGTAACTTCTAAACGGAAAGTTGTATGTAGATGAAACAAGTTTATTTATTTACACAAATTAATAAAATTTTTATGTCATCAATAATTTTTTTTTTTACATTAATTTTTAATTACTTTATTGAGGGATAAATAAAAAAAGTGCCGCTTTTTCGGATGTAGTAAGTCGTATGTAGATGAAACAAGTTTATTTATTTAGACCAAGTTAATAAAATTTTATGTCATATCAATAATTATTTTGTTACATTAATTTTTAATTACTTTATTGCGGGATAAATAAAAAAAGTGCCGCTTTTTCGGCACATTTTGACAATGCCCAACTTCATAAACTCATTTCTTTAAAAGTTCTTGACCAAATCAAACCAAATTCACAGGATGTTTAGAACTCATATAAATATAGAAGCCTACGAAGTTTCAAGTCGAAAAGTTAATTAGTTTTCTGTTAATTAACGAATTTAATGGAATCTGATATCTTTTGAACCGCTATAGATAGGAATTTGAAACCTTCATAGAAAAATCAAGAAAAAATTACCTTTCAAAGAAATTAACGTGACAATCTTTAAGGAGGTTACACATGGAAGATGAATCTCAAATAAATTTTTTTTTTTTTAATTTAATTTTTATTATTGTTTTAAAAAAATAATGTTAATTATTTTACACATAAACATCCTATTTTACACATTTGTTTTCAATTTATATCCAGATAAAATCATTCATCAACTTTTGATTTGTCAAACATATTTTTCAGATATTATTACAAAGATTGATTGAGTATTACTTTAACAGGTTTTGCAGTCTTATTTCTTTTTAGAATGATATCCATAACTCCACCCTTCTGAAATATACAAAAGTATAATAATAAATGGTTAAAAAATATCAAATTATTTTCAAGCAACAATAGCAATTGTTTAATGTGTAACTTCATAATACAGCTACATTATTTATGTTTTATGAAAGTATGGAAACACTATTCTCTATCAAAAGAACACTAATCATTTTTATAAATTAAATTAACAATCACTTATTTATGTCACCCTTGTCAGCTGTCTTCACAAAAGTATTAAAAACTAAATTTTCATCGTTTTCCTCATGAGTATTTCATTTATGTAAATAGTATTTTCTTAAGCCTGCATATTTCCTTTCGAACTCTGGAACACGCATGCAGTGGCGCAACCCTCCGCCCTTGCATTAAATGCAAAAGGTGCTTCACTGCATTAAACTTGTATACATTTTTTACATGAATGAAAGTATCAATTAAGCACTATTTAATGAGGGCAGATGGTTGAAATTATTATGGGTTACTGTAGACTACATTAAACAAATTGTTTAAATTTCTTAAAATATCAGTTGAGTACTTTTAAAGATATAGATGTTAATATTAAGGCAGAAGATTGAAATTAATATGGAACCAACAATGGGCTAATTGTGACCTGAAAATTTGAGCAAGTAGTTTTTAGAAAAATGTTGGATAGACCGACATACAGATATGGGAACAAAAATGTTCCCTGATGTCTGAAATGCATTTCTGTCTTGGAATTTTTTATTCGGAGACATACAATTTTTTTCAGAACAATCACAATGCTGTTACCTTCGGTACTCTTGGAAGCAAAAAATGAAAAAAATGTTTTCATGCAACAAAAGCTCCATTATTATTATTATTATTTTATTTTTTACTAGAGTGCTGGTGAAAATCTCAATAGACACGTTGAGCCCAGCTACAAGGTAGATTGGGACTCTAGCCCATTAAAAACACCCCCCCCCCCCCATGCAACAACTGAGCAAGCCCAACAAGTCGCTCTTTTTTCATATTAACCCAAGTTTGTGAGGTATAGTCCAGTGACTAGTCTCCTAGATGAGTTCCTTAATTTTCTCTCGCTTATGCTTAGTTATGATTGTGTTACTTCCACAAAACATTGAGCGAAGCGACCAACTTAATTCTAGAATATGTTGATTAACCCTGGAATGCTAATGGTAGTCAAATCGACGAACACAGTTTGAACCTTGACCTTCTACGCTCTTATCCGATGATGATGGGTAACCCCAGCCTATTGCAGTGCTTGCACTGGTTGGTAACACATCTGTCAGTGTAGCAGTAGAAGTCCTTTCGAGCATACACTCTATTTCTGGTAAATTCCCGTCAAAGCTACTTTGTTGATTCAACTACGTTTAGTAATAAACGTAGGTAATTAATTGGTCATCGAATGAGCCTATAGCCTGGGGCAAGGGCCTAGGGTAAGGGCCAATGGGCCTAGGGTAAGGGCCAATAGGCCTAGGGTAATTGGCCTTGGGCCAGAGATCAGTGGCCGGTAACTTGGGGCCTGAAGCATTTAGCATAGGGCCTAGGGCTTGTGGCCTGGGGCATGGATGGGGCCTGGTGTATTATGTTCACTTAATTTCAGATTATTTTGATGTTCCTACTAACTTATTTGACACTTCTTTAGATTGCTACTCCCCTTATAAAAACAACAGAGGGGAATAACAATCTTAAGAAGATGTATGGAATGTTCTTCTTTTGACTGTTACTCCCCTTATAAAAGCAGAAGTATGATATTCCTCTGTCCCAAAGTACATTGGACTAAACATCCTTTTGTCTTAATAGTTATTTAGTCAAAGTCATTTATATCCTTATAAAGCATAGGGGAGTAACAGTCTAAAGAAGTACCACTTATTTTTCATAAAATGTTTGTATGTCTCATTTAAAAAATTTAATAATGAGTTCTTAATAGTTTTCTCTTTTTAGAAGTGTAGTTTCAACCCAAAAAAAAATATTTTCTGCATATGTTAGTCAAATCGACGAAGGTTTAGTAATACTAACCATCCAATTACCATTAGCATTCCAGGGTTAATCTCTTATAGCTAAAAAGGTGCTTATTTGCTCCTAGTGATTACAGTAGAAACGTTTTGAACTCAACTTGAAAACAACAACTCCTCTAGAATCTCTAGACGGTGTCAGATTCTGACACTGTACATACCTCTAAGTTTATCTGCATTGGCTTGGATCAAGTTTATCATATAATCTTGTGATTGTGGTGGTAGTGTTCCCCCATAAGACTCAGGAAGTATATCAGGACCTAAAAATTTGTGAAGTGAGTCCCAATTTTTACCAAGAATAGATATCTGTTAAACAAAAATAAAATTAAAAATATGTATACATGAAGGAAATAAACCCTAATCTGGCTAATTAGTGCAGGAGTTGACTTATGATTTAGATACATGAAATGTCAGCCAGGTATTAATGCTTGTAAAAGACTATCAGTATGATTGTAAGCTCCTTGAAGGATGCAGATACTCATCTTTTATATGTTGATTTCTTTATTATAAAAGATGAAAATACTGAAAGAATTAAGGACATCCAGTTTACCCCTTGTTTTAATAGTTATTAATTAGTTGTAGATTACCCCGTTTTTCTATATTTTACTTCTTTTTTGGTTTATAGAGCATTTTAAATTAAGCAGGTACCTCATTTTGGGATATTTCACCTCCTCTTGAAGCATCTTCAGACCTTTAAAATTGCCATCCTTGTTTACATACTTTTTTTTTTATTTGAATTATATTTAGTACACTTCCAAGAACCAGTGTGGCCATGTGGATTAAATTACTTACCATGTCTGCTCATCCATCACTAAATCAAGGGCAAGCACAAGGTTGTGGGTTCGATCCCTCCCTGTGATGCTCTGATTTATATGGCTCACTAATGATCACATCATACTAGCTTCAGTGGTACAATGTACAGAGGTATGATGTGTGAAGTGAACTCTCTACCATGGGGGCTAGTAAAATGGGCCTAAAATATGGCCTAATTGCTAGGTTCCAACAAGTGGTTCATCCACCCTGTCTACTACTACTAGTAGTAGCACCTTACTACTACTAGTACACTTCAAGAATACTTCTACACATTGTCACACAATTATTGTATTATACATGTTAAATTCTAAAATCTATTGAAATATTTAATTTCCTTAAAGAAAAAAAACATGTTTTCTCTTCAAGAAAACTCTTAAGGCCTAAAGATGCCTCAAGAGGAGGTGAAATTTAGCAAAATTAAGTAATGCCCTATAGACCAAAAAATAAGTAAAAATGGATACTAGTTTCTAGTATCCATTGTAATAAGTAATTTTAGAGCTTAAATGACGAAATACAACTCTCACCAGTGGATAAAGGAGGCTGCCTGAGAGTTTATTTGAGAAGGACTAACCTAAAATTCTAGCACAAGTGGATGCTGTTAAATGGAAATTATATTAAATAATAATTTCACGTTCACCACAGACAGGGGCGTATATAATGGGGGGGGGGGGGGGGGCTCCCGAAATCATAAAAAATATATTAAAATATTAAAATTGTTTTACTGTAAATTAAGTAGGTAATTGTAATAAACCAATCGTGTACATTAAGTGAGTAGGTTTTTGTTGTTTGATAATAATAATTTGTTAGTTTTTCCGTTTTAATTCTTGTTTTACAGCTGTGAGTATCGGAGTTAATGGTGAGACCTGGCATTAATTAATTAACTTAATTAATTTTTGTAGTCTTTTTGAAGCCAAAAAAAAAAAATTCCATAAGTTTCAACTCTCTAGGTTAAATACCTTGGGCGCTACAATGATAACACACATACATACATACAGACGTCATGCTGAAAACCACTCAGGAGGTCTTAAAAACACCTAAAACGGATAATTCCGTTGAAATCTCGAAAACAAATTTTTTGGTGAAAACAATACTTTTCCTAGTATAGGTAGTGAGGAAAAGTAACAAAAAAACAATTGTTGAAAATAAGACCAGTTTTTTAAAATGGTATTTTTATATTAATTATTATTTACTTCAAATTAAAATTAGGCATATAATTAAAATGAAAGGGGGCGATAGGTTTTAGACAACCTCTAGTTAAGCTCTAGGGAGATAAGCTCTAGGGAGATAAGCTCTAGGGAGATAAGCTCTAGGGAGATAAGCTCTAGGGAGATAAGCTCTAGGGGAGATAAGCCACAAAAGGTTGGGAACCACTGGTTTAGAACATAGTATCAAATCTAACCTCAAACGGCGTGACCCCCCGTCTCTAAAGATTTACCCAAACTTGTAATCATATTAAAATTATTGATGGACTGAAATTCGATTTTTTTTTTTTTCTACAAGATTCTTAAAATTAGGGTGCGTCTGACGTCTTATATTAGATTCAATATGGTAATTGATTATAAAAAATAAATATACTCACTTTTTCCCTTAATTTCTTTTTAAGAAATGGTTTGAAGAGGGCAAATAGAGCATTAAAAAACCAAGGCTCATTGATAACGAGAACATTCCTTACCCTCACAGGGAAAGATTCCTGCAAAGAATAGTATTCTGGTCACATTTTGATTTTGTTAACAACTAAGAAAATTACTATTTATTATGATAATAATAAAAAACTAATAATGTCCATTCAGTTACATGCCTTCGATATCATACATTTTAACATTTGTGTATCGTATCCCCAGTGGCGCACACAGGATTTTATTCTGAGGGGTACCATGTAAAGGGAAGTGTGTATTCATCTATTCGCGTACTAGGGGCAAACAACATTTTGCCCAGAGGCGCTAAAATCTACCACTTTTAGGGTCCGTAGGCAAAACCAAGGACCCTTATATTTTCCTGCGTGTGTCTGTCCGTCCGTCCTGTCGCCTGCTCTCACGGCTACACCTTTCGTCCGATCACTTTGAAATTTGGCATGTATGTGTCTTGTACCTACCCACATATTTTAAAAATATAGCGACTTAAAAAAAAAAAAATTCAAAAAAATTAGGGTAAAAAAACTTAAGGGTTAACATTTTTTTATTTTTTTTCGACACCGTGAGGGGTATCATATGAAAGGGTACGTCGGCCTGATTACAAAAAATATATAATTCTTTGGTTATAACTTTGATAGGGCGAGCGTAGGCAAGTTTGAAGTGGGTGTGAAACGTGTCCCCCCCCCCCCCCCCTCTATCTCGCTTATGTGAAGTGCAAAAAATCCTGAACATTCTTCGACCAAAAGTAAAGATACCACTTTTTGGAAATTTTGAAAAAAATATTATTTTATTTTTTATTGACAAAATACGTTCTTTTATAACTATGGTCTTTTCGATGTATTTATATGGTTGTAGTCCGATTCAGTGGAGGGGCTTCACATCCCCCCCTAGGTGCGCCACTGTGACTGTGTACCCCATTATGTCCATCAACACAACTAAGGTCAAAATTAGGCTGGCCATACTTCCCGTTTTGAACGGGACAGTCCCGTTATTTTAAGTTTTTGAAGGTGTGGCGGCAGTTTCCGAAAATCTCCTGTTTTTCCTAAAATTAAAATTGCTCTGTATTGTATGTTATTTATTGTGAGGTATTACTAAACTAAACTAGGTGCTGGTACAGATGAATTCAATAACATCTTTATTAAATTTATTATTAATTTTTAACAATGATTTTAATGAATTACATTTTTATTAAATTTTCCGGATTTTATATCTTACTTTAATTTTGTGATAATTTATGTCAAAAGACAAAATTTTATCTAAACAAATGCATTTTTACCTTAAACTTCCCAGAAATTTCCTGGTGGAGGGCCCCAGACCCCCCTTTCCCTTAGGGATGGAGGGCTCCAGACCCCCCTTTCCCTTAGGGATGGAGGGCCCCAGACCCCCCTTTCCCTTAGGGATGGAGGGCTCCAGACCCCCATTTCAATGTTTCGTTTTGGACTAAACTTTTTATGGCCACCCTAGTCATTATACAGTGTTCTATCGCTTGATGTTAATTATATTTATTTCTTTTTGTATGTTTATTCAAAAGTAACATACCCCATCCCCCACCCCCTTAAAAATATAAAGTAAAATTATGTTTGAAGCTTTAGATTAATATTTTTTAATGAAGAGTAATTAATTAATAATTTACTGCGTTCACACATCGTTATGAAAGCGTTTTGGATCCGATTCGTTTTTAAAACGATACATGTTCACACAACAAAAAATGCAAGTGATCAAATGTTTTTTTCGATATCTCATAACGGTGATGTCGCGAGTAAAACCTTTTTAAATCCTTTGTATTAAAATCACTTTTGTGCCTGGGTGCCTGACGTCAAAGTCTTTGGAAGGCTAGTTAACCCTCTTCCAGTGTTCCAGTTATCCAATCGAGCTGAAACTTGCCACATAGACTCTCTACCAAGACAAAAACATTTTAACAAATTAATTAATTAATTAATAAATTAATTTTTCAATTTAATTATGTAATTATCTATTTAAAAATTAATAGATTAATTAAATATTAAAACATTTAAGTAATACAAATAAAATAAAAATTTAATAAATTAATTAATTAATTGGTAGGTATATAAAATCTTTGGAGGGCTAGTTAACTCTCTTCCAGTCGTCCAATCGAGCTGAAACTTGGCACATAGAATCACTACCAATACAAA
Source organism: Gerris lacustris (assembly GCA_951217055.1). Classification (NCBI taxonomy): domain Eukaryota; kingdom Metazoa; phylum Arthropoda; class Insecta; order Hemiptera; family Gerridae; genus Gerris; species Gerris lacustris. Next base: position 77,583,077 of record OX578278.1, read on the forward strand.
AACATGTTAACAAATTAATTAAATAATTAATTATCTTTTTTAAAAATGAATGGATTAATTAAATATTAAAAAAATTAAGTAATAAAAATAAAATAAACATTTTATTAATTAGTTAATTAATTGGTAGGTATTTAAAATCTTTGGAGGGCTAGTTAACCCTCTTCCTTGTCCAATCCAGCTGAAACTTGGCACATAGACTCTCTACCAATACAAAACATTTTAACAAATTAATTAATTAATTAAATTTAATTAATTAATTATTTCTTTAATTGAAATAGTTATCTTTTTAAAAATGAATGGATTAATTAAATTTAAAAAAATAAGTAATAAGAATAAAATAAAAATTTAATTAATTAATTAATTGGTATAGCTATATAAAATCTTTGGAGGGCGAGTTAACCCTCTTCCCGTCATCCAATCGAGATGGAACTTGGTACATAGACTCTATAGCAATACAAAAATATTTTAACAAATTAATTAATTAATTTCTTGTTGACAATGAATGAAATAATGAAATTTAAAAAAGTAATAAAAATAAAATTTAATAAATTAATTTGTGGGTATACAAAATCTTTGGAGGGCGAGTTAACCCTCTGCCAGTCGTCTAATCGAGCAGAAACTTGGCATATCGACTCTCTACCAATACAAAAACATTCTAACAAATTAATTAATTAATTAAATTTTACTAATTATTTAATTTTTAAATAATTATTTTAAATTAAAATGAATTTTTACCAATACTTCCCCTCACAACCAAAATGCAAAAATATAAAGGATTTATAATAAAAACTTGGTTTTTATGGGCTGGTATTACTTCATGTTTAACCTTCTTTGTGTCTGCTTTACCTAATATGCCAGTGAATTTTTACATTTCTTATTTACAAGTTATTAAAACTTTTTATCTACGATTGATAAGAAATATAAACATTATATCTTTGTTTAGATGCGTAGAAAGTGATTATTTACGTACTTGCATTCATTGCGCATGCGCGTCTCATAGAACTGAACAATTCCTCTTCTTTACCACACAGTGTGCGGCAAAGAAGAGGAATTCTTCAGCTTTACGCACGATTAGCAAGTTTGTTTACATTTAACAAAACTAATTTGCAGTTCTTTTATTAAAATAACTGTTTATATCGAGTTTTTAGTGAAAAACAATAAGTGAATCAAGTGACTTTGACGAAAATGTGGAGAATAATACTCCTCCAGAAATAATTAATTCGGCAAAAAATACAACTCAAGAATTAATCCCATCTTTATCAAGAGAGAGATACGAACTTACATACAGCAAGTTTATTTTTTTCTGTATTTATAATTTAAATCTAACAATCGTAGATAAAGTACGGTACGCAACTCGTGCGAAAACGGCATTTTGCATTGCTCATGTGGTTTTACAACCCTCGCTGTCGCTCGGGTGCAAACTCCACACTCGCATGCAAAATGCTACTTTCCGCACTCGACGCGTAATGTACTATTACAGGTCCTTTATATTATTAACTTCTGTTTTAAAACGTTTTTGCAGTTTTTTCTAAAAAAAAAAAAAGAAACGGAAGCTCACGAAAACAAACAACTAAAGAATTGGAAAAGAGTAAAGTAACCTGACATCTCGATCCCCTTCTTGACCAGTTTATATACGGGTGTTATGAATACTATCCCCGTTCCGATCCCCCGTTCCGATCACCTATTTTTGGTGGAGCGGATTTGAACCGATACGATCCGTCGTTCTCCATTCACACAATGTTTTGAATTAGTGGATCGTTTTCAAAATCGTTTCCAAAACGATATGTGAACGTAGTAATTGACGTAAACATTAGTCTCTAGGACTGTTCTTTACTAATGACCAGTTACTTCTTTTGTTGCAACTTTTTCTTCAAAATTGCCATAAGTTTTTATTGTAGACAAACATTTTTTATCCTGTCTTTACCTGAACCAGATTGGCAGTTAAATAAATAGAAGTAAAGTTGATTAATTTTGCCTGATGTTGGAGAGTGGCATTATCAAGATCTGCGATAAATTGAATTCCTGCTACCTGCACTGTCGGATCCTCTATCAATACCTGCAGAATTGTAATAGCACTCTGGAAAACTACCTCTGGTGTTATAGTGTCAACATCAAAGTTACCTAATCAGACATTTAACCACAAAATATCCTCTGTTAATTTCAAGGATATTAAATAAAGGGGATGAAGGGTTGTGGAAAAAAAGTGACCCCATGAAGATATGTAAAATAGAAGCTTCAACTCCAATGGGACAAATTACCTTCCTCTTGGTTATAGGTTTCCAAGAATTTGTTTATAATTTCAGTATATAACCTGATAAAGAAGGTAATTTGTCCCAGTTCAAAGGTTGTGGAGTATGCGCAGTATGATTTTTCTCTCCAATTTCTCTTACCTCCATGGGGTCACTTTTTTGCCTTAAACCCCTTCTTAAAATTCCATCCCCTTTATATAACATCCTTGGTTAATTTATACATGTTCAAATTTAAATAAGTTTAGAAACAATTTATATTAGGGTCTTTCAGGATTAATATTTAAAAAAAATAAATAAATGGTGGTTAGGGGACCCCAAATGGGGTAGAGAAGTCCCTATCCTTTATATTATCGAGTAGTGTCCCGACGACTCACCTTGAAATGATTTGTTATTGCCAAGCTGAGGCAACCACATTTATTCCAACAAAAATAATTGTTTGTTTTGATTTGTTGGTCTTTAAATAAATGTAATAACTTGTCTAAATTAATTTACTTTCTTTCTAAATCTAAATAAAATAATATAATCTATATGCTTAATATAATCTAAATATAAAATCAAGATCGTTGCCACGGGCCTAAGGGCTCGTAATGTATCGTTTTGCGCGGCTACATTTCGGCCCTATGCTAATTTTTAATAACAAGAGTTAGGATGAGTGTGTAAACAGCAATGAAGTCAGGCAGTTTCCGCACTATAAAGGGCAAAAGGCGAAGGCCTTGCAAATAATTCTGTCTAATAGAAGGTGCTTTGTTTGGACTTGAAAATTATATTTTTTAGAATACGTTGAAGTCAGCACCTTTATATTTGAAATATTAATGAGAAAGTGGTTTTTTGTTATGTTAGTGTTAGTATTATTATTATTGTTATTATTGTATAAGCAAATAAACTCATATGTTGCAATATGTTGAGATAATAGATACATTCTTACATGATGTAATTATAAATACGTCTATTTTACCTGGTTTGTATACGAAAATGGGACTTCCTGAAGGGTCCCTGTGTGGGAAGAAAAAAATACCGTTTTGTTCATAGACACCCTTTTCAAATGGCAAACACAATTGATAATAACTCGTGTATTTCCGACGAACTTCGTAGTAATTCTTTATCTAAAAAAACAATTCAATTAAAAATGAATTCATTTAGCTTCCGAGCTTACCGAAGATAACGGAAGCTGTCATCGTTCTGAAGAACTATTTTTTATAGTCTCCCATTTAAAAAAATTCTTAGACAGAAATCCGTTTCAGACATCAGACATAATCTAATATTTTTGGTCCCGTGACTGTGTGTCGGTCTGTCTGTCTGAAGCTCAATATTTGCGAACGAACATTTCTTAAAACTACTCGTCCAATTTTAATGAACTTCGTTTCTCTTCCACATGCACACGAACATTCATTTATTTACACACATATCTTTAAAAGTACTCATGGTTTGTCGAAATTAGCCCGCTGATAGCCCCAGATTACTTTTAACCCCCTGCACACATTAAACATTGCTTAATTGTGATACTTTAATTCATGTAAAAAATCAAAACAATTTTGACGGATTTAAAAAACGAGGGAAACAATTAAATAAATTGGCAGACTATTTTTTGACATTTTTATGTTTAGGCTATGGAACATAAGTCAAAAACGTTACGTTACTTTTAGCTTAAAAACTCAGAAAAGTATAACTGGGAGTTAAAAAGCTATAGGAGGTGTTTAATCCAGTCTCCAGCTGTTGGGCCTCTCTCAGCCGCACGTCATAGGGCCGAAGAGAGTCGAAAAGATTTATACATGTGACAGGGAATTAGGAAAGTACAGGAGGTTGCCATCAACTCTCAGCCCTCTCGGCCTACCTAGTATGAAGGCATATTAACAATTCGTAGAAGGCGGGCCGGCGCCTTTGAATTCAGTATTATGTAATCAAGCGCGCAGTGCCTTTATCAATTACTTGAATAAATTACCGATTTTATTTCATTTTATGTCGGTAGTTAAAACGCAGAGCGAAAACATAAAAATGTCGTCTCACTGTCTTGCGGACTCGTATGCAAATTTTTTTTTTTTTTATTCTCTTGTTATGGAACAGATATATCACAAGTAAAAATAAAGTAAATTAAGTACAATAAATGTATAAAGTAAACATATTATGTTAACTTAAAATTGATATATTTTATTCAATCATATTGCTGTAATGTTTTGATAAAAAATGTTTCAACTTCCCTCCACTTATACGTGCTCCTGAAGCATGTTTTAATCAACTCCACTGCTGCCTTTCCTTTAAAAGACCACTTTTAGACCTAGAGCATTTGATTAGACCTACCCCATTTGACGTTTTCAATAAGTACGTTCTATAAATATACTCCAGACACTAAAGCAAGGGCTTTTTTGGACTCTAAAGCAAGGGGCCAACCTTTTCCCTTCATCGACCCCCTTTAAATGAATGATTTTTTTCTTCGACCCCCTTACATTTTTACATTCATTTGGATGGTAGGTCATAATTAGCCCATTTTGGTCCCATATAAGTTTTAACCTTATGCGCCCATTTATTTGCATCAAACATACATTTATTTACATCTATATCTTCAAAAGTACCTACTCATCTGATTTTTTATGAAATTTTGATAGCTTGTCGAAAGTAGCCTGGAGATAGCCCCAGATTAATTAAAACCGTCTACTTGCTCTTTAAATTGTGCTGAATTGATTCTTTAATTGGTGTGAAAAATAAAAAAAATAGCCCTGTCGATTTTGACAGGCTTAAATAACGGGTGGGAAATTGAATAAATTAGACGTATTATTGAATAGTAGGTTGTAAAAGTGTAAAATAATTAATTTATACAAAATAGGACGCGACGAAGCTATGTGCCACACTTACTGACAGGCCATTTTAATTAATATAGATTTCAAAAATAATAAAATAGACTGCCAATTAGTGTGGCACATAGCTTACTCATACTGTTTTGCAATTCATAAATTAAGGAATTTTTCGTATCTTATGATATTTTTATCCATACGAAGTTGCATGGAGCTCTATTACTGCTTCAGGGTTAATTTATTTCATAGTTCTTAGGTAAGGTAAAGCATTATGCTGAGGTACGGAAAACAGTTCCGACGATTTTGATTGAAAAAATTCTAAAATGTAGTCTAAATACAAATACAGGGTGTTTACCGGGAATCGCATGGGTTTCAAAAACAAACATTTTAACAATGTGTTCTACAAACTCAGAATTTTAAGAAAATCTTACAAAAATTAAGTGGCAAAAATAACATCGTGTAAATAGCATCCTTCCGATTGAACACATGTTACCAGACATTCCCTAAAGTTACGCATTGAATCTTGTAACATTTCTCGTGGAATGGCTTGGATTTCTCTTCGGATGGCTTCCTTCAACTCAAGTAATGTGCGTGGTTTGTCAACAGAAACACGTATTTTAAGAAATCCCAATGAAAGAAGTCCGGGATCAACAGATCGGGGGACAGGGAGTCCAAGGAACATCTCCAAAATGAGAGATTACTTTTCCAGGAAAAGCTTGTCGGACACGTTCCATCAAAATTCCTAGCAAAATAATGGCTAGTAAAAGTATAAGATTTTTTTAAAAAAGGGGAACAATTAAATAAATTGGCAGACTATTTTTTGACATTTTTATGTTTAGGCTGTAGAACATAAGTCAAAAACGTTACGTTACTTTTAGCTTAAAAACTCGGAAAAGTATAACAGGGAGTTAAAAAGCTATAGGAGGTGTGTAATCCAGTCTCCAGCTGTTGGGCCTCCCTCAGCCGCACGTCATAGGGCCGAAGAGAGTCGAAAAGATTTATACGTGTGACAGGGAATTAGGAAAGTACAGGAGGTTGCCATCAACTCTCAGCCCTCTCGGCCTACCTAGTATGAAGGCATCTTAACGTATCCATCAAAATTTTGTGCCATATCTTGAGTGTAACTGAAACTTCCAACTCTCCTCTACACAATAGATCCTTCCCAACCGCCATCCCCCCACTAATTGCTGTGTACTACCCAATACAGAAACATGCGGTTCCCGGTAAACACCCAAATAACTTTAAAAGCGGACGGAGAGAGGCCGCGTGTTCGATTCCCAGGCGAGGAGGTTATTTTTATGATACATTTTGATAAAATGTTCAATAATTCATATAATTTACCTACAAAAAATTAATAAATGGAAAACACTGGGCTAAGTAATTATATGAACTCGTCTATGAGAAAGTTTTTCTGAGTTGTCTCGGACCCATTTTTCCAATTTGTATTAACTTGTGACAGCGCGGGAAAATCGAAAAAATGTGGTGGGGAGCCAATAAGATCACAGGATTTTGAATTCGAGAAGGTCGGGCCAACTAGTCAAATAAAAATGTTACTGGCCCCACCCCTCCCACAGGCCTAGTTGCATTATTTTTTTCCACGTATATGTTGGCTAATCTGAGTGTCAAAAGCTAATACTAATTGCAAAAAGAGTATATTTATATATCATAATAATGTCTTAATGCTACTATTATCTGTATCTTAATGAATGAGAGGTAAGCCCTACCGTTACCAAGAATTTAAAGAAATAAAAATGGAAATTTAAATTATTTTTTTTATTGCGTGTGTCAAAGAAAATGTTGTCTATGTACTTACCATTTTTAAGGCTTTTGCTACATCATGTTTCTTTGTTCTAAGAAACGCAAGAAGAAATGGTGTATCAGTTCGAGGTGTTAAATTTGGCTCTTCTGAAACATTCGTTAGTTTTTTAAAAATTATTTATGGGCTACAGTTTTTATAAATGTGATGTCATACAATATATACTTCGAAAGTATTGACCATGCGAAAAACTTGAGACATTTTCATTTTGAACACATATGCCTTAATTATAACATAGATCATTTTCCTTTTTGAACCCATATGCCTTGATTATAACAGACATCACCAATAACAAGCTCGTTTTAGGTGCCCCCTCGCCCTTCACTTTACATAAATAGTAATCCTGTAGAATAATCTCATTCAAAATTAGAAAAGAATTATTCCAAACTGGATTAACAATAACCACCAAGGCTAGAATAAAAGAATTGGATGGAATAGTAATCTTCTAATCAGTTTGAAGATGACCCAAAGAGGGGTCAAAATATTGCAAAAGTGACTTTTAATTTTTTCCTTTAGACCCTATACTGTCAATAAGAATAAAGGTTTTTACTTTTGATTCGCGTTCTGCATGGTTTGAAGATATTTTTGGGTGAAAACCCCCCAAAAACACAATTTTTCCAAACTTTGGGACCATTTCCCGGAAAAACTGTACTTTTAGGAGAAATTTGGACTTCAGGGTAGGATTCAGCAACCTCGCAAACATAAAATCCAGAAAACATTTTTCTTGATGCCTAACCCCGAAAACACAATTTTTCCGACCTTTGGGGGCATATTCTTGAAAAACTGTACGAATAAGAGAAATTTGAACTTGAACAACCTCGCAAACAAAAAGTCCAGACATAATTTTCTATGTGCCCGAAAGTTCGTTAAATTTAGGATAACTGAACTATTAGACATTAAAATTGCAATAAATTTCTCAATAAAAGGTATAGACAGGCACAAATAGACTTTAGTCCCATAATTTCTTTTAAATCCAATTCAAAAATGTTACATTTATTGCTTCCGAGTTCCGAGCTTACCATGTCTATGTCATCGTTCCAAAAATAAAGTTTTTAGGTCTCCGATTTCAAAAATTCCAAGTCAGAAATCCGTTTTAGACATCAGGGAACATTTTGAGTTCCGTGTCTATCTGTCGGTCTGTCGCTCAATTTTTGCGAACCAACATATCTTAAAAACTACTCTTCTGATTTTTATTGTAATTTGGATGGTAGGTCATAATTAGCCCATTGTTGGTTCCATACAAGTTTCAACTTTCTGCGCTCATTTGTTTCTCTTTGACATGCGCACAAACATACATTCATTTACACCTATATCATCAAAAGCTGAAACAATATTCATGGATTGAACATTGTTGATGGAGGTCGTTACCTAATGAATAATGAAAATGTGTACTAAATTAGACACGAGTCGATCGACCTTCTTAAACTGCTGTTTCATACATGAGGGTTACTGTCAGACTAAATTAGAACGTTTTATTTAACAAGAGAATATGGATTTTATTTGTTTTGTCAGCGAGTTTTGATTAGTTTTTTATTATGGTACATTACAAATAGGTTATTTTTTATTTGTGCTATGGTGCTTTATAAAGCTTAGAAAAAAAATTGTGAAAACAAATTATATTATTTTTTTAAGAAATGAATACTTTCGTAATTTTTACTAATCCCTTTATGAATTCTATCATCATTATTTTAATATTGAAAATATTTCTAAACTCTGTTTGAGAATATTAGGAAATGAAACAAAGCTTTTTTTTCAATGTACAATTTACATTTATACTTTTTCTCTTTTTTTTTTATACATATTTCATTATACTTAATTTATAAGTTAAATAAATAATATTGCGAAGGCAATGATGATTTTTAAAACATATTATTTAACTTACAATGTATGTTTGTATGTATGTTCCGATCAAATCTTGCAACTGAATTTTGAAGAAGTTATCCTCAAACAATTGAATTTAAATTTTGCATAAACGTTTAGTTTGGATGACAATGCATGGTTTGCTAAGTAAAGTCATTCAAGATGGTGGACTAGTTGTTTTTTTAGAACCCCCATAACATGGGTATCAAATGAAAGGGTTTGGTGAGAAGAATACGAATGAAAGCTCGTTTTTAAAAATATCATTTTTATAATCAACTTATTTATTACTGTATTTATTTTGCTTCCGAGCTTACCGAAGGTAACGAAAGCTATGTGATCGTTCTGAAGACAAAAATATTTTATGTCTCCCATTTTATAAGTCGACATTTTACAAGACAGAAATCCGCTTCAGACATCAGGGAACATTTTTGGTTCCGTGTCTGCCTGTCTGTCGCTCAATATTTGCGAACCAACATATCTTAAAACACGTCCGATTTTAATAAAATTTGTATGGTAGGTCATAATTTGCTCGTTATTGGTCCCATATAAGTTTCAACATTCTACGCTCATTTGTTTTTCTTCCACATGCGCACAAACATACATTTATTTACATCTATAGCTTCAAAAGTACTTATCTGATTTTTTTTTAGTTTATTGAAAGTAACCCGCAGAGAGCCCTAGATTAATTTGAACCACCTGCGCTCTTTAACTTTTCCTAAATTGTTAGTGTAATTCATGTAAAAAGTCAAAACAATTTTGACAGATTAATAAAAACGGGGTTAAACAATTAAACAAATTAGACAATAATGGCTTGTAAAAGCATAACATCAGTAAAGTACGTGGATAGGATGCGAGGAAGTTATGTGTCACACCAATTGGCAGTCTATTTTTACGTATGACTGATCCATTTCAGTTAGTTTTATTTCACCAAGTTGCAATATATATAATTAATCAAGATAATTACCAAGGAGTTTTTTTCTGAGTATTTCTATATTGTTTGCTGCCTGATTGGTCTCATTAAGTTCTTGTTCTGCTCTGCTTCTCCAATCTGGCGGAAGATCGTCCATCTTAACTATATTTGCTGAAGCGAATTATTCACTAATAAAGTGATTTGCACACAAGAGTAACTCTACACTGAGTAAATCGATAGTTCTCACGATACTACTTCCATCTTTAACAAGACAAACTCCTCTCAGTAAGGGAGGGGTGACGACCCTATGGTCATCGGTCAACAACATATCCGCTCCATGTCGTTATAATTCCTCTTTGTAATCCCTTAAAAAGGGTAGATAATTCTTATTGTTATTGTTAAATATGTTCATTATTGTACGATAAATCCTCTAATCACATAATTTAGGGATCAAAGTGTGGTGACATTATTGTATATTAATATTTTTTTAACAAAACAATTAACGGCAGACTTGAAATAATATTCTTTTATCAAAACAATTAACGGCAGAGCCGTCGTGGCCGTGTGGATTAAATTACTTACCGCACGTCTGCTCGGCCATCAATAAATTAAGGGCGGCACGATGTCGTGGGTTCGATCTCTCGCTGATGCTCTGATTTATATGGCTTACTAATGACCACACCAAATACTAGGTTCAGCGGTACAATGTACGGTATGATGTGCAAAGTGGCCGGAACTCTCTACCCACGAGGCTAGAAAAATAGGCCTCAAATAAGGCCTAATTTCTAGGTTCTAGCAAGAGGTTTCAAGGTGTACTGGTGCCCCGATGCCGTTCCAGTACTGCTTCAATGGATGAAAAATTAGTAAAAAAAATCATTGGATGTTCCAAAGGCTATATAAGGAACTTCTAATATAGTTTTTACGTTTTACTTGTACGAGGAATTCCCCTCAGACCCTCGTTCCTGAACGGGAAAATTTGCAGTGCACCTCTGTGGTCAATAGTAAAGCTACAATGAAGGTGAGTTAATATTAATGAAAGAGCGGAACTAATATTTATTATTTTGTTATTTCAGTTTTTAATCCTGTATATATTTATTTTTTTTATTTCAAAAATACATTTTTACCAAGAATATTAATAATTCATATTTTACGATTTTGGTAGTATTCATACTACGGAACGATTAAATTTTAATTTAAATCAAATTATAATTATTATTAACTACGGGAAACAGACAGAGAAAAATAGACTCCAGCGCGGGGATTTGAACCACCGGCCTCTATATTTCCAGTATAGCGCTCTAACCAACTAAGCTACGCAGGAGAATGAATTTCTCTGACGTTAATGATACCTTGACCCGAATTTAAAGCTTTCAATTTTTCCACAAGTCTAAGAAGTCAACATTAATGACAAAGAACAAGAACGAGAAATAACGCTTATAATTATAAAGTACCCAATTAGTACCTGTACCTCGTACAATCAATTAGAAATTCATATTTTACGATTTTGGTAGTATTCATACTACGGAACGATTACATTTTAATTTAAATCAAATTATAATTATTATATAGAGGCCGGTGGTTCAAATCCCCGCGCTGGAGTCTATTTTTCTCTGTCTGTTTCCCGTAGTTAATAATAATTATAATTTGACAAGAATATTAATGTAATATTATTAACTTACATAATTGGACACTAATATTTTCCTGAGACTGTTGTCAGATTTTGTGGCTTAACAAACTTAATTTCTATGCATTCATATAAAAACATAAAGAGAGTGACTATGAGAGAACCTTTTAAATGTTTAAAATATACGAAGAGCAACAACTGTTGAATACATAATATATAATATTGTTTACTTAAGCCAATACTCAATCAATGCATTGTGAGTATTGTGTAGATAAAGCAGTAATATTGCGGTATACTAGTCAGTTCCTGACCGTGACTTTATTTATTTTCAGCCAAATCTTTTTATGTTATAATGACATCACACGATCGATCATTGGATAGGACAACGTAATCTATCAAAGTCCTTACAGGCCTGCCATTCTCAATCAACTTGAAATTTATCATTTTACCAACTTATCTAACTTAGGGTTCGGCTACAGTATACGCTGGCGTTGGTTCCGAATCAGGTTCGGACTCAGGAAACAAGCGCGAGAATTAAACAGTGTAGTTTTAGCAGGGTGGCCATTGGCCATAGTGGAAGCAGGCAATTAGTTGCGCGCGGAGGGTTCGGAGTCAGAGACTTTACCGGAATGTTTAGATGATTCTTGTTTCAGATTCTGTCTGCTATCAGCACGCACGGACTGTAATGTAAGTACAAACTACTGTCTTCTTGTAGTTTGTAGTTTTTAGTTGTTTATGGTTTATGAAACCTTTTTCTTGGTTATATACAAATACTTCTTGTTTGTTTCTCTTCGTTTCGAAAAAAAAAAAAAATTAATATAATGAATAAAGAAACCCTTATCATAAGAGTATCTCTTAATGTTTAGGGTCCTTAGGCAAAACCAAGGACCCTTATATTCTCCTGCGTGTCTGCGTGTGTCTGTCCGTCCGTCCGGTCGCCTGCTATCACGGCTACAATTTACGTCCGATAACTTTGAAATTTGGCATGCATGTGTCTTGTACCTACCTACATATTTTAAAAATATAGTGACTTAAAAAAAATATTTTTCAAAAAAATTAGGGTAAAAACATTTAAGGGTTAAAATACATTTTTTTTTTCAAAACCATGAGGGGTATCATATGAAAGGGTACGTCGAGCTGATTACAACAATATATAATTCTTTGGTTATAACTTTGATAGGGCGAGCGTAGGCGAGTTTGAAGCGGCTTTGAAACGTGTCCCCCCCCCCTCTATCTCGCTTATGTGAAGTGCAAAAAATCTGAAATAATTTCTGAACATTCTTCGACCAAAAGTAAAGATACCACTTTTTGGAAATTTCGAAAAAAATATTATTTTATTTTATATTGACAAAATACGTTTTTTTTTTATAATTATGGTCTTTTCGATGTATTTATATGGTTGTAGTCCGGTTCAGTGGCAAAAAAATACTTTATCAGAAGTTTGTTTATGTGTTTTGAGAATATCAGACCCATAGGATAGTTCAAAGTAAGCTTTTTAGCATTTAAAACACCATCAATAGGCTACTACTTAAACTATACAGTGTGGCCTACGGACCCTCGCTGTGTGCTGACTAGCACACACTTGACCTGTTTATTTTTTTAATAGTAGAATGTCTCCACTTCCATTCTAAAATATTAGAAGAAAAGTTCCCTGTTCCCTACAATTTTTTAAACTGCTCGAACAAGTGGTAGTATTCCCCATATGCATTACTTAACATATTAATTTCATAAACAGTAATTCTTTCATAATTTAATTTTAAATGAACACTCCCTGTGGCCATAAACAAGTACGCTACATGATCATTTGACAACTCCTTGTTTACGTCTGCGCGAATTTCTGTCTAATTCCACTGCGCCAATCACCTGCTTTCCAAGCTGATACATCCCGAGCCTGTTTTCGGAGTCTGAACCTGAATCGGAAGCAGCGTGCACTCTAGCCGTACCCTTAGATAAGGCTGCAGACGAAAATACTTCATACACAATTTTTTCTAATTTATTAGTCACATGAGCGTTCATTGTAACTTAAATTACATTTCTCGAATTCAAAGAACACGTTTGTTTTAGTTTGGTAACGTAAATTAAATTAAATGATACTTAATTGGTATCGACTGAACAGATTGTATTCTTGTGCTGCTTTAAGACAAAGATTTGGAAGCAACTCAAAACAAGTTTAGGCTATAAATCATGTTCGTTGCTTAAGATAAGAAATCTGTACAACATTTATAAGGTGTAGGTAGCTTATACAAGCGGAGGCTGTTTATAAGCTACAGGGCAGTACTGTTCGTATTCTTTTCCTCCTTTGTTTTTCAATATTCTTGTTCGCAGGTTGAATAGACTTACTCCAATTTTTTTATTTTTTGCTTTTCAAAACAAACTATGCCTAAAGGATTGAAGGATGCACTTCACTGATAAATAGAGGATAAACTGATGTTTTTTTTCAGGGGGAAAAATCTATCGAGTGGAAGTTTTATATTATATTAAAAATAGTTATAGTTGGGGTCGGCTTAAATGCTTTGATGCATGTTAAAAGAAGTCAACATTTTAAAATAAAAACAGGTTGATATAAGTCGACGTTTTGTTAATACCTATTTCAGGTATAAGTTTTATAGTTAGCGCATTCTTGGTGGCCACCTCCCAGCTCGGTTTCCGAGTTGTTTAGGTCCAAGATGGGCCGGATAAAACTGAAGCTCTTGCTGCTTTAATTTCCCGTGACGGAACCTCACGCAAATCTCAGCTTCCTCTTCTTCTCAGCTTCTTTACCGGCATCACATATATATATATATATATATATATATATATATATATATATATATATATATATATATATATATATATATATATATATATATTGTTCTGCAAAATAATTTTTTTGAAAGAAGATGAAAAAATCACAGCCGCTGAAATCAGAGGTCCTGAAAAAAGAAATTTAACTAGACGACTGCTATAATGGACCACTGAAGTTCACGAAGTAATAGTCTATAAACTGCCTCAGGCTATATGAGAGACCTTGCTTTTCTACAAGATTTTATTAAAGATGCTTATCCGGATTTTTATTCTAATACACATAAAATAAAAGGTCCGGACAGCTAAAGATTTGTTTTAAAGAATTATGTTTGTGGGAATTATCCTCAAAGATAAATAATAATAATTTAAATAATGTTAAATTGTTCCTATCGTTTCTTTTCCCTTCTTTAACAGTACGTACATTGTTTACATTGCTAGCAATGTTAAGTATATTGTAAACAAGCCAGAGGTTTGCTTAGAGAGCATGCGTGCTTTACGAGAATACGGGAAAAGAATTCTTCCTTTTCTTATCTTCTTAAAGGCTGCGTGGGAAGTTTCTACACGTCAAGAGATTGAAATTTATTTAAACTTGAATGCATATGTTTACTATTTGTTCACCTTCTTTAATACTTCCAACTTCACCACCCAACCCTTACTGCCAATTAGTGTGGCACATAGCTTCCTTATGCCCTATTACGTACTTATAAATTGCTTTTATAAGATCCATAATTTTCTAATTATTTACATTTCTATTCTATTTAAATTAAATTTTTATAACTTTTCTCCCTCAGCTTACCAAAGATAACGGAAGCATCATTCTGAAGAATAATTTTATTTTATGTTTCCGATTTCAAAATTCCTGGACTGATATCCGTTTTTTTAAATGACAAACCACCTGCCAGACACAAAACCAAAAATGTGGCCGGATGTCTGAAATGGATTTTTGTCTCTTTAGGAATTTGTTAATTCGGAGACAAAAAAAACAGCATCTGAATGATTACAATGTTTCTGACCTTGCCGAAGGTAACGGAAAATAAAAATAATAGTTCAATGGTAATCACTAAATTAAAGCTGAAAAACGTGAATAAAATTGAATCTTGGCTACATTACTATTTATTTATAGATCACCGTGAGAGAAAACAATATTCTTTTACAGTTAAATACAGTTTATTTTAATTTCTTCTTTGTCGTGTCTTTTTTACTTTCTCATATAAAGAGAAAGTATTGTGATGGCGCGAAAATTCGATTTTAAGATTTAAACGTTTTGAGGTACCTTGAATCTAAAAAAGTGGTTTTTGAAAAATGACTGTCTGTGCAGACGCCTGGAACCTAAACTACTGGGCCGATTTAGACGAACTTAGGCATTCGTGTTCAAAGAAATCATACCTCGACGCGAAATAGAACAATGAAATTTAGCTCAAATTAGTAGCGCTACCCTCAAAAACTCAAAAAAAAAAAAACAAGAAAAAAAAATTAGTTCTCGCAAATTATTCCGACGATTTTGATTAAAAATTTTTAAAATGTATTCCATTTAAATATGAATCTAAAGATATATTCCGTTTTCTCGGGAAAAATCTAGTACCTGAGAAAATAGCTTTAAACGAGGCCGGTTTCGATTCCCCTGCTGAAGAGAAGTTATTTTTAAATGCTTAATAATAATAGATTTACCTACGAAATCTAATAAATAAAAAACACTGGGCTAAGTAATTATGAACTCTTATACGAGAAATTTTGTCTGAGTTGTCTCGGACAGATTTTTAGGTCATTACTATTACAGTTGATCCGACCACTTTACTCATGTAGTCGATGTGTGTAAAACATGTCTCACCTCTATGGATTTCGATCCCACCAGATTTATCGGTGTTTAGTATTTGGAGCTAGGTCTAAGAAGGTGGAGTTGCAATTACGCTAAATAATCGGCTAAGCCGGGCCCATTTTTTAATAAATTATAGTGTGGCATTTATGAGTAAGTTTTTTACAGTTCAACGGTGTAAAAATATGGAAATACATCATAGTTGATAGAAGACTGAAGACTCTTAAATCTTAAAATCGAATGAAATAATAACTGGCAGCAGGAAGTATTAGAATCACATCCGTCGGATGAAGCATCACTGGGGCAAGTGGAACAGACGCTTTGATTAGAAAATGAACAAACACAGGAGAAAAAGGAAAAAGGAACTAAAGCACAGCATCTACTATCAAATGAGCGCAAACAAAGTTGCTGATCAGCAAGCTATCCCAATTAGGAGACAACCTTATCCTACGAAATTAGAGCGGTGGGTAGACTGTTTTGTGTGTACCGAAATGGAGAGAAATGCCCAGCTTTAAGGCTGGTCCTTAAGGCGTGCAAAGGCAAACATCATATTGCGCGGGCATGTCTTAAGGTTGAGCAGTAGTCCAAGGTGGAGGAAATAATGAGAGAAGAGCTGCAAGGAAAATAGAGTGTGCTAAGGGAGAAAAAACACTTCACATTCGGACACGCAATTGAAACTAGCTGTATATTCCTATAAAAATGAACATGTGCCAGGGGCTGAGAATGCAGCAGCAAACGCTTTATCTAGGTTGTCAGCTAGCTTTTATGTCACATGGATGCTAGCTAACATTGCTATATTCCTAGCAATGTCAGAAGTGAAGAAGGAAGATAATAAACGGACCAATCATTCATTCCAGATGAGAATACAGGTTGTGCCCGTTACAATGAAAAGATTGTAGAAGGGTACAAAAATTTAGTTTTATGGAACAAGGCTGGCCAGAAAATAACGGTATAAAAGTCGGGCATAGAACCTTTTACAGTAAATAAGGAGAACTTTCGTTTTTGTGGCCATGAAGAATAGTAGTACTAACAGTTAAGCAGCAATAGTTTTGAAATGCTGCATGCGGGTCACCCTAGCAATGAAGCCATAAAGTCGATTGTATAGTTCCAAGTGTAGTGGCCAAATTATGTGACCATAATAAAGAAGTGTTCAAAATCATTAGGTACATCCAAGGGAGGCAGAAGTGTTACCGATAAAATCAAAGAAAGTGGGAAAAACTGTAGGATTTCTAAGAATGCTGTTTGGACAATTTGGAGTGCCTCGGACCATTGTGCCAGACAATGAACCGTAGTTTACTAGTGGCGAATTAGCGGATTTCTATAAAGGAAACAACATTATCCACAGCTGAGTGACACTTAAGTCGAATGTGTTGGCAAAAAGAGCTGTTCGCACTTTTAAAGAAAGATTTGCAACTTCGGGTTTAATAAATAGAAATTTAAGATTCGCACAGGCCCTTATGGCCTATAGGAATGGCCCAGCAGATATGTTTGGCAGAAGGTTAAGAACATGCCTAGATTTGTTGAAGCCTAATGTAGAAGGAAAAACGGATCAATCAATAGTAAAACAAAATTCAAGACATGATAAACATATGAAGGAAAGAAAATTTGAGGTGGGAGATCCAGTTTGGATGCAGGTAGCTGGGGGCATTGGCTCTGTCGCAGGACAGGATGGAGCCTGCACTAGCCCATTCCCATT
This sequence comes from Gerris lacustris, assembly GCA_951217055.1. NCBI lineage: Eukaryota > Metazoa > Arthropoda > Insecta > Hemiptera > Gerridae > Gerris > Gerris lacustris. Next base: position 77,600,615 of record OX578278.1, read on the forward strand.
ATCCTTCCACGTTGAAGAAGAGGTTCGACACAGATCAGACGAGGAACAGAAGACCGCCAAGTCTAAGAACTAGAATGGAATAGGACCAATAATTGGGGGAGAGGATGTAATATACTTCACTATCATATCAAATCATTCTGACAGTATTTGTGATACTCATTTATGGGTTCAATCTCATTATATAACTTGCGCCTATTCTTAGCTCGTGTACATCTAGATCATTAAACATTAGTAATTACCACAAAATCTTAATAGATGTTATACAATTTAACAGTAAAAAAAAAAAAATGGTTGAACCTTTTGAGATTTGACCATCACTATGTGCATAATTTTTCTTTCCTTCCAATTTCAAAATTCCGTAACTTTGTCGCAAATTCCTCTTAAATTATCCCAAATCCCCTTAATTAAATTATTAATTTTTAGTTATTAATTAAATTTGATCAGATTTTTTTCCTTCTTTTTAACACTTAAAATTCAAAGGTTGCACGATAAAGCCCACCATCACAATTCATTTTATTTAAGTAATGACTTTAATAATAACTTCGTCAAAGAGACCCCGATCAATCTTGTTTTAATATTAAATTAAGTCATTTCACCCTAATGCCTTTAGCTTACCACTTTAATGGGGCCGAAGATTGACTTGTCAGAATTTTGCATTTATTCTTGCTCTGCGGCGATGGTTAATGTGGTGTAGTTAGTTAATACACATTTTTTCGCTTAAGATAATAGTTTTTAATAACAACTTTATTATTAAAGTGATATTGTTATATTTATAGAGATTGGTCAATGAACTTCAAAGCATTTTTTAAAATCAGTGTTGTCCTTTTTTTTCATTTTTGTCAGTGCAGCGTTTTTCTTTATTTATAATCCTCTCATTTGAAAACGCTCTCTATCATAAAAGTTATATTCGGCATCGACTTTAAATCTAGTATTGTATTAGTTAGTAACTGATATAGAGGCCCGTGGTTCAAATCCCGGCGCTGGAGTCTATTTTTCTCTGTCTGTTTCCCGTAGTTAATAATAATTATAATTTGATTTAAATCAAAATTGAATCTTTCCGTAGTATGCATACTACCAAAATCGCAAAATATGAATTTCTAATTGATTGTACGAGGTTCAGGTACTAATTGGGTACTTTATAATTATAAGCGTTATTTCTCGGTCAAGTTCTATGTCATTAATGTTGACTTCTCAGATTTGTGGAAAAATTGAAAGCTTTAAATTCGGGTTAAGGTATCATTAACTTCAGAGAAAATCATTCTCCTGCGTAGCTTGGTTGGTAGAGCGTACTGAAAATATAGAGGCCCGTGGTTCAAATCCCGGTGCTGAAGTCTATTTTTCTCTGTCTGTTTCCCGTAGTTAATAATAATTATAATTTTATTTTTAATATTAAAGTGATATTGTTATATTTATAGAGATTGGTCAATGAACTTCAAAGCATTTTTTTTAATCAGTGTTGTCCTTTTTTTTTTTTCATTTTTGTCAGTGTAGCGTTTTTCTTTATTTATAATCCTCTTATTTGAAAACGCTCTCTATCATAAAAGTTATATTCGGCATCGACTTTAAATCTAGTATTTTATTAGTTAGTAACTGATAATTCTAGATTTTTATAAACCAATTTTAAAATAATTACTATTTAATAAATTGACCAGTAAAAATAATTAATGGTATGAGTTTGGATACCCAAGGATTTTTTTTAATTTTAAAACTCCATTTGTACATATTTTTTTCTCGATAAAATGCTAATTTAATTTCAGAGTTACATCAACAGAAAGCCATGAATTGTGAGTCGGATAGTTTAAGATGGCAAGAGAATCTTTAAGGTCTTACAGAGACGATGTTACGTATTAAACTAAGATAATGTTTAGTTAAAGAATACCGAAGAATTAAAGCATCTCTCTTTGTAACCTATAATTTCCCAGTTGGACTCAAAGCTTCGAGTTCTAAAAAGTCGTTTAATAGTTAATTGGCGCATCTTTTTTAATTATCATACAATACAATTGGTGGGCTGTTGGTGGGCGCCCTTCATTACAATATATCGGTGATATTTGCATTTGAAACAAGGCTCCGGTCCGACTCCACGGCACCAATTATCGTTATTAATAGTGAGCGTTAAGTACCTCAGGCGCATAGTTTTCTTTTTCTAAATAAAGACTTAATCGAAAAAAAACCAGAACTGTATCGTTGTCTATACAGGCGGTAAAACTTGAAAAATTGAATTTATCTTTTCTTCCTTTCTGAGTATCGGAATTTTGCTATTACCATATTGAAACAATTCATTAAAAAAACAAGTCGATTTATAATCGAATTATTCAAACTAATACAATCATAATTAAAATTCTAGCTGAAGATAGTCTGCCAATAATTGTAGCACATAGCTTCCTCACGTCATATTTCGTATACTTCAATGATTTTATTCTTTTACAACCTCAAATACATTGTGAAATTTATTTAATTTCCCCTTGTTTTTTAAAATTCGTCAAAATTGTTTTGATTTTGCTTCCGAGCTTAACGAAGGCAACGGAAGCTATGTGACTGTTCCGAATAATAAACATTTTTTATATCTCCGATTTCAAAAATTCCTAGCCAGAAATCAGATTCAGACATTAGGGAACATTTTTGGTTCCTCCCCTGTCTGTCGGTCTGTCTGTGACTCAATTTTCTCTGCGAACCAAAATATCTTAAAATCACACGTCCGATTTTAATAAAATTTGTATGGCAAGTATAATTAGACCATTGTTGGTCCCAAATAAGTTTCAACATATGCAAATTTATTTTTACCTATATATTCAAAAGTAATTATCTGATTTTTATGAAATTTGGATAGTTTGTCTAAAGTAGACCACAGATAGCACCAGATTAATTTCAATCGTCTGCGCTCTTTAACTTTTGCTTAATTGATACTTTAATTCATGTAAAAAATCAAAACAATTTTGTCATATTAAAAAAACCGGGGAAACAATCAAATAAATTAGACAATAATGGCTTTTAAAAGCATAAAATCAATGAAGTACGAGATAAGATGCGAGGAAGCTATGTGCCACACTAATTGACAGTCTATTTTACTTGAATTAAAGTATGCATTTTTTAAGAGCGAAGATGGTTGAAATTAATCAGGGGTTATCTGCGGACTCCTCTCGACAAACTATAAATTTCATAAAATCAGATCAGTACTTTTGAAGATATAGGGGTAAATAAATGTGTATTTGTGTGCATGTGGATTAGAAATAAATGGGCACAGAAGGTTGAAACTTATATGGAGCCAACAATGGGCTAGTTATGAGCTACCATATAAATCGTCTTAGAATCACCCAAAACTATTAATTCCGTTAAAATCTAGGTTTAGGATTTTTTGGGTGAAAACAATACTTTTCCTTTAAGATAAGGAAAAGTAAAAACAAAACAATTTATTTTTTAATTATTATGAGGAGACCATTTATATCCCAGCCAAAATTAATAAGGTCTACAGTTGGGCAGGTTTTCGTAATGGGTGGTAGCAGAGAATTAATGGATATATTATGAGTGGATGGATAGGCTGACATGGAATGATTGCTGCGTAACTGCTCTTACGTGACCTCATCTAGCGCTCCATTTGTTTATCTATAATCTATGGAACTAATTAAGCATGACACCTTACTCCTCTAGAGTTTGTTCTTTTTTTTATTTTTTTATAACAGGAAGCGCAAATCTAGTTTGATTACTTACATCGACGTGGCATTTACAAGTTTCACACACTGCACAACCACATAAATAACAAGCCCACTTTGAATTAGCAAAACAATTGATTAGCATATCTCAATTAGTCAATTAGCATAAAATTAAGAGTGTAATAAGTAGTTAGATTTATTACTCTTTAATGATAAATGTCTTTTGTGACTCGAGATTTTCTAATTACATTCATAAAGTAACCAATCAGATTTATTATTCTAATTGAGAGCCAGCGTGACCGTGTGGGTTAAACCACGTCTGCTCGGCCATCACTGAATTATGAGTGGAACGAGATGGGGTTCGATTCCTCGCCGTGACGCTCTGATTTATATGGCTCACTATTGATCACATCATACTCGCTTCGGCGGTACAATGTACATTATGTATGATGTGTGAAGTGGCTGGAACTCTCTACCGCGGGGCGTAAGAAGGGCATAAGTGATGGCCTAATTGCAAGGTTAGAACAAGTGGTTCGTCCTACCTGTTCTAGTAGGAAGTACTAGACTACTACTACTACTACTACAACTACTATTATTCTAATTAACAAAAATCGTCTCTCCACAATTTTTGTTATTCCTTTAAGATGAACTCCATAGACGCTCCTATATCTAACATTATTCTAATTGATTGAGTCTCATTAAAGAAATACATTCGACTGTCACTGTCGTGTCAACTATGTATATTTCACACAAATAATTTAATTTGTAGGTTTTTTGAAGTTGATTGTGATTAATTTGAAAGAGATGTCTGCTACCCTATCTCAATAATTAACTAGCAACCAAAGTTTTCTTTAAAATCTATTATGAAATTAATTATATAATTTGAAAATAAGGATAATTCCATTTTGCGCAGTAGATTCATAATCCTATCGTACCTTACAAAATATCGGGTAGAGGCATTTTTAAGGTTTCGAGGTCGTCCGTCGCATCTTGAATCATATCTCCTATAGTAGCTAGAGATTTGAAATTTAATACACAATACACAATTTAAACTTTTTTGCTCAAAAATAGGAAACATGTTGCGAACTTCACAACACAAAATTAAAAAAGTCGGTCCGAGACAACTCAGACAAACTTTCTCATATACGAGTTCATAATTTCGTAGCCCATTGTTTTCCATTTATTAGTTTTCGTCGGTACATTTAATTATTATTGAATATTTGACCAAAATGTGTCATAAAAATAACTTCTCCTCGGCGGGAATCGAACCCGGTCTCTCTCCATCCACGCTGAAAGCTATTTTCTGAGGAACTTGATTTTTGGTATCAAATGAAAGGTATTGAAGAGTAGATTACAAAAATATATAACACTTGAGGAACATGTTTAATTTTTCATGCTATTTTCTCAAAAAATTGTCCCCCCCCCCCTTATACTAATTTTATGTTCACAATACCAACGAAACCCTTTTTACGTGAGACTTCACGCCTAACCAATTTTTTGGACTCAGGAGACCTCAATACGTGCAAATCCATCCTAATCGCGCCATCACAATACTTTCTCTTTATATGAGAAAATAAAATTTAGAACTACATGACCTTTTGCAAAGTCGGATGTTTAAATTGACTGGCCTACATAAAGATCCAGTTTTTTTTAATTATTAGAAATGCCTTAACTATAACTGATAATAAACGAAAAATAAACCTTCTTAAAACGGCTTTAATATAATGACAGTAAGTTATTTGTTAAATTTTTATAGCAGCTGGAATCGATTGCTTTATTTTTATAGCAGCTGGATAAATAAATAAATAAAAAAAAAATATATATAACATTAAATATTTTGTCCTTATTGAAGTTTATATCTAATAATTAGTATTAAAATTGTTGTCATATTTAAATTGTATATATTATTGTTACTATTTATTTAAAGTTAAATACGGTATATTAACTAGAAATACAAAGAAAAAAAATTAAAAAAATCGGTCCGAGACAACTCAAACAAACTTTCTCACTTACGAGTTTTAATTACTCAGCTCCCGTGTTTCCCATTTATTAGTTTTTGTATGTTCATTTAATTATTATTATGTTATTTAATTTATTAGCAGAATGAAACTAACAAAAAATATCTTATGATCAATAAGGAATTTTCTATCTCAATATGAAAAGGAGTTGATTTCAGCAATATTTATTTACAGAATAACACACAACATTATAGTCCAGGAGATAACGTGCAAAAAAGTGTCTGATTAACATCAAGCTAGAATTTTGTATACAAGTCAATCTTTTAGCGCCTTTTAAGAATATGTGGTCAGCTAAGTTCGTCTGCGGGACATAGCTTGGCAATATGCGTTGGAAAAAAACAAACCGGTGGAGAGCGGCCATGTCTCACCAATTATGGTGGACAATGTGATTTTCATGATCCTGAGTACAGAATTAGTTAGTAGACCGAAAATAAGTTGAATTAGTTGATGTTAGTTTGCCCCTTGACAGGTGACCACGTTGATTTTTAGTAATATTTGAATAACTAACTTATCAAGTGTGAAAATAACATCGACTTGATTTTTGGTCTACTAACTAATTCTGTATTCAGGATCATGAAAATCACATTGTCCACCATAATTGGTGAGACATGGCCGCTCTCCACCGGCTTGTTTTTTTCAAACCCCTATTGCTAAGCTATGTCCCGCAGACGAACTTAGCCGACCACATATTTTTAAAAGGCGCTAAAAGATTGACTTGTGTAAAAAATTCTAGCTTGATGTTAGTCAGACACTTTTTTGCACGCTATCTCCTGGACTATAATGTGTGTTATTCTGTAAATAAATATTGCTGAAATCAACTCCTTTTCATATTGAGATAAAAAATTCTTTATTGATCATAAGATATTTTTTGTTAGTTTTATTCTGCTAATAAATTATATGAACATACAATAACTAATAAATGGAAAATACGGGGGCTAAGTAATTATGAACTCGTATGTGAGAAAGTTTGTCTGAGTTGTCTCGGACCGATTTTTTAAAAAATGTTTCTATGTATTTCTAGTTAATATACAGTATTTAACTTTAAATAAATAGTAACAATAATATATACAATTTAAATATGACAACAATTTTAATACTAATAATTAGATATATACTTCATAAAGTATTAATAATAATAGTCTGACACGGACTTTAGGAACATAACGATTTAAATAAAATAATTGTTTTAAGTTATGCTCTTGGTAGCCATTCTTCTTTATATTGATTCCTGTCCTCTGTCAACCGCTACGAACCATGGACAAAATATATAATGTTATTTTTATTTTTTATTTATTTATCCAGCTGCAATAAAAAGAAATTCAAATATATATTTAATATATGTGTATGAATCTATTTAGAGATTTGATTAACAGATACGTATTAATTTACACACGTAAGTATCGTATAATGTACATGTCTTAACGCAGTATAATAATAAAAAATGAGTGCGAATTCCAAAGTATTGAACATTAGAAAGGGAACGATTTAAAGAGTGCGGTAGTAGACGAGGGTAGCAGAAACCGCTTCGAGTAGGAGGGCTTTGACCCAAGGGAAGGACGAACACGAGGTAAAGTAGTCGGCCACTTTACATTGTAATACCGGAGCCTGCAATAAATCAGAACTGATTAAAGACTTGCAACTCCTTGTTTATGAACCTCTTTCAAAAGATCTGTATTCTCGCATACATGCATGTGATCTAGTAATGGAATTATCTAAAATCTTAAATATTATAAAAAAAACATGTTTTTCCTTAAAGAAATTAGAATACGAATAAGAAATCAAGTGTGGATTCTTCTTAAATCGCTGATTATCAGTGCTTGTCTTGTGCATTGGACACGCAGTAGAAACATATAAATAGTCTGCGGACAATAATAGTCACATTAAAGTAAATAAATATTGCTGAAATCAACTCCTTTTCATAATGAGATAGAACATTCTTTATTGATCAAAAGATATTTTTTGTTAGTTTTATTCTACTAATAAATTATACATGTATTTTATTTTTATTTTATTATTTTTTTTTTTAAATCACTGTAGGAGGTAAACAACTATTCATTTTACTGCATGAATAGTTGTTTACCTCCTACAGTGATTTAAAAAAAAAAAAAAAAAAAAAAAAAAAAAATACATAAGTTGGTATATAAAGTATTTAACATCTTTTAAAAGTAAAGAAATAGTTTGTTCATAAATATCACAGTGATTTTTTTTTTAAAAAAAATTGTCTCTGTCTGCATTTAATATACAGGGTGTGCCATATCTTATTCACCTTACAGCAACAGGTGATACTATAGAGATCAAAATAACAAGATTAAGTCAATATATATGTGCTTAAAAATGTTTGTTATTAAAAAGATACAGGGTGTTGAAAGAGAAACTTAATTTTCGAAAAATTACAATAATTTTTAAATAGTTAAAGATATCAAATTCAAAATTGAAATAGATGGGGTTTCGAAGGTGAGAAATCCAAATTCGGTACTAGTTTGAACCTATAGTTCCTAGAGGGCGCTTGCTACGCACTTTCTGATGAATTAAATCCTGCATATTAAAGAATAGAATGCTGGGAATGTTTTGACATATAACTAGAAAAGTTTCATTACGATTTGAGTGGTTTTTAGCTGGATATCTTTCCGTATGTCTGTCTGTCTGACTGTCTGTCTGTATCACGCATAAAGCACCATTCACATATACCGACACGTAGCGTGTCCAGCACGTAACGTGGCAGACACGGCACAGACACTAGTTTTCACACTATACAGACAACTCACTCACAGACGCCGACAGACAAACTAGTGAGTTAAATGCAAACTTACCTACTACTAGCATGTTTAAAAACTTTTCGGTTGAAGAATTAGCTGTGGTAGCAATTTTGCTTGAAGGAGAAGAAGAAGAAGAAGGAACGAGATCGGATCGTGTTCAAGTAGAGCAAAAGAGGAAGAGAAGATTTGCCGTGCATCCAATGAATGTAAAAAGAAAAAAAGAAGGAGAATTCTACACACTCTACAAAGAGCTACAAGACGATGAAGAAAGATTTTTTAAATACTTTAGAATGAGCCAATATGAGTTTCAAACCATTGTATCAAAAATTTCACCAGTGATAAGTAAACAGAACACCAAGTTTAAGGAGTCTTTATCAACAATAGAAAAATTAGCTGTTTGTTTAAGGTAAGATTTATATTTTATATACATATATTCTAATTATTCAGTACGATATATATACTATATTATTATGGCATAAAAGAAAAATTGGGTTTGAATTACAAATACGTCGATTATGAGTTTGTTAAATTTGATTATTAATAAGAATTAACTTCGAACGATAACTGCTTTATCACTGATTCAATAAAAATATAACAATGTGAAAAATATATTCATTGACTCCACAGTCACGCACCAACACAGACAAAGTAATTCATACCAAGCGTACCACTGCTACAGACACTGACAGACATTCACAGACACGGGACAGCACAGACAAAAAATTCTTTACGACAATACTGGCCGTTGCTGGCGCGTGTCTGTGCGGACACGTTCCGCTCAATGTCTGTAGAAGTGAATACTCATATAGATAATACATGTAATAATTTCTTTTGTGTCTGTGCTGGTATGGGCTGGACACGCTACGTGTCGGTATATGTGAATGGTGCTTAACTCCCACAGTTTTTTAACCAGAGAATTGAAACTTGGGACAAAAATTAATCCTTATAGATGTACTTATGCTGCCAGATATTATAACCCATTTTGCTAAGTCAGCAAAAATGTCAAAAAATCTATATTTTTAAGGTTTTGTAGAAACTTCTCAAAACCCTTATGCCGAGGGTGATGTGTCCGTCTGTCCGTCGCTCTTTAGTTCATAGGGCCCAAACCGTTTAAGCTAATAAAGCTGAAATTTGTAACACTAGCGCAACTTTTGGGCCCAACCAAAAGAAAAATATACTGAAGTTAAAAATAAATACGCGCATGCGCAATTCGAAAAAATGTGGTAAACTCAAAAATGTATATATATATATATATATATATATATATATATATATATATATATATATATATATATAGTGAAACTCGCAAGGGTTTGACTTCCAGTCATTGTGACTTCCACGGGTGGAAGTTAATACCCTTTGACTTTATATGCAAACATTTTTCTGGCGATATACACGAGAAAGGAGTTTGTGGAGGCCGCAACCCTCCGAAATCTCTACAGTGTTGCCAGATCTTCATTATTTCTCGCAGGGGTTTTACTTCCCTTTATGTTTAGTGGTATATAACCTGATACTTTGTATATATATACTTTACTATATACTTTACAATGATTATACGTACATTACTTGAATGTATACTTGTACTTTTACGCAGGATGTTTAAAAGTTTCCCCCTCCTAACTTTTGAACGGTTTGAGATATATTAATGAAACTTAAGGGATCTGTACCATACAACGTGAAGTTTGTTTTCATGCTGTCGCTACTAGGGGCAACCACCTATTTCGCCCCTTGGCCACCCAACTTCAAAATTCATTGGAGTGTATATTTTATATGGCAGATTTAGATTCTATGGTGAAAAATAATAACATTTACATGAAACTATTTTTTTATATATCCAATACTTTGCCCCCTATATTGAGGGGCAAAGATGGTAAAATTACCCTCCCAAAAATAATTTAAAAAATCGGGTACGGGGTACCTCGGAACTTTTCCTTACTTCAGGGGCCACTTTCCCCACTTCTGGGGAAGCAGCATTGGACGTGGTCAGTACTTGGATGGGTGACCTTTCTGAACAAACTGATTTATTATCATTCTTCAAAAAAACCTTATTTTTAATACCTATATTTTATTTAATTATTTGAAGTTTGGCGGTATTTTGACAGATGTAAACAAACTTTGACGTCATCAAAATTATCGCACTAATAAATAATTATATTCGCTTATAACTTTTAAACTAATTAATGGAATTTCATCGGGTTTTTTATATTTGTTCCTTAATGTTTTCCGGTTCCAACGATATGCTATACGTCAAAAACCTATTTATCCTTTCGGTATTATTAACTGATATTATTAAATTTTAAAAAATCAAAAATTTATAACTCCAAAATGGCGGCCAATATCAAAATGAAATTTGGTGGGCTCGTTTATCATACAGAGAGGTATATTCGAGCCAAATTTCACCCCGATTAGGACCATTGTCGATTTATTACGATTTTTTAAAATGTTTGCTGACTCAACAAACTGGGTTCAAAATGGCATAAAAAGTTGATTTTCCGGGCGGCACAACTACAGGTTAGGTCTGATTTTCCTGCCAGGTTTCAACTCTCTAGGTTAAATACCGTGGGCGCTACGATGATAACACACATACATATATACATACATTCAGACGTCATGCTGAAAACCACTCAGGAGGTCTTAAAAACACCCAAAACGGATAATTCCGTTGAAATCTCGAAAAAAAATTGTTTGGTGAAAACAGTACTTTTCCTACTATAGGTAGTGAGGAAAAGTAAAAATATAACTTGTATCGTTGTAAAATCTAAACGGTTTAAGATAAATTAATGGAACTTGGGGCACCTTTACTATGTAAAAGGAAGTTGATGTTCATCCACTCACTTACTAGGGGCAACTGCCCTTTTTGATCCCATGCCACCCAACTTAATAATTTTAAATTTGATTGCCTAGTTTTGATAGCAGATTTGGATTCTATTGTAAAAAATTAGAATATTTTACTTATAACATTTTTAACAATAACTCCAATATTTTGCCCCCTTTATCGGGGTAAAACTATATAAAAATGGTAGATTCCCCATAAATATATATGTAATCATTTTCATCATATATGTTTTTCATGACCTAAAAATATGTCTAATTTGTAATCATACATTTTCTAGACATTAAAATATAGCGTATAGTGCATCATTAGCAGTTTAGAAAAATATTATTATTTTTATTCATAATAAAATGTAATGGTTATATTTCGCTACAGATTTGTAATTTAAAGTATTATTTTTATAGCTAAACGGCCACACAAAATTACTTTTTATAATAATATAATCCCAGGGCAAAACTATATGTCTAATAAACAATTATACACTTATTATATTGTTTAAGAAAAGTGTATATTGTGTTAATTGCGATAGCGAATAAAAACATCTTAACATTTTTTTGTGAATAATATGTTCATATTCATTAAAATTCGGAGGAGCAGTTTTTAAGATATGTTGGATTACAAGAATGTATGACAGTCCGGCAGACTCATAGATACCCAAGAAACCAATAATGTTTTCTGATGTCTGAAAAGGATTACTGAACGAAAAATAAACGACAAATTTTCATATCCAATTTTTATTAATTCGACAGAAATCTTTTCCAGTCATCAGGGAAAACTATTGATTCTGTGTCTGTCAATTGGACAATAATAGGTTGAAAAAAAAAAAATCTTTAAAGTGTACGAAATATGACACGAGGGAAGTATGTGCCACATGAATTGGCAGACTAATTTTATTCCAATAAAAGTTTAATTTAGCAATATTTAATGTGCGCAGGGGATTGGAATTTCTAAGCAATCGGACTAATAGTTTTTAAAACATGTTGCTTCTCAAATACCTATTGAGCGACGGGCAGACACGGAACCAAAAATGTTCCCTGATATCTAACGGATTTATATCTTGGAATTTTTTAATTAGTGAAATAAACAATTTTCTTTCTTCAAAATCAGAATGATATTATAGCTTCTGACATCCAATAATGTTTGTAGTATAGGAAGCGAGGGGCTACGGGCCTCTCTAATGGGAGACTATTTTAATTTGGAGACATATACAATTTTCCAGTTTTTCAGAATGATCTCAATTCCGTTCCATGCAGCCGAAGCGTGGAGCCTAAACTACTGGGCCGATTTGGACGAAATTTGGCATACATGTTCAGAAAATCATACCCCGAGGCGAAATCGAGAATTGAATATTAGCTCTACATTTCTTGAAAATGGTCCATACGATTTTGATTCAAAAATTCTAAAATGTAGCCCATTTAAATAATAATCTAAAGATATAAGCCGTTTTCCCGGGAAACATCTAGTTCCTAAGAAAAAAGTTTTAAATGCGGACGGAGAGAGGCCGGGTTCGATTCCTCGCCGAGGAGAAGTTATTTTTATGATAAATATTTATATAATGTTAAAAAATAATTAAATGTATATACAAAAACTCGAAAATTAATAAATGGAAACACTGGGCTAAGTAATTAAGAACTCGTATATGAGAAAGTTTGTATTAATCTCTTTTAATTTGCCTCCAACTTAAAAAACAACGCACAGAAAAGTAGGCCTCAGATGGGTGCATACGTCTGCGCACATTTAATATTAAATTATAATATGTGTAACCCCCCCTGGGGATTTAAGCTACTACTTTGTTTTATTAAAATCATTATAGTTTCACCAAAATAAAATACGCTTAAATTGATACGATTTATAATAACAGGAGGGAAAAATTAAATTGATAAGACATTAAATGATTTCTTAAAGCATCATTAAGTACGTTGTAGGACACCAACAACAGGATGCTATGTACCGCAATAATGAGCAGACTATGTTTAAAAGAACTGATCCGATTTTATAGAAACTTGAATGGTTTGACATAAGTAGCCCAGATGGCCTCATATTAATTTCAACCGTTCAGCAAATTTAACACTACCAAAAAAATAAGTCTGGCCCCACTAGGAATCGAAAGAGATTATACCATTCGTTCAATAATATATTACTACGTTCACACATCGTTTTTAATACGATCCGCTTGTTCAAAACGCTGTACGAACGGAGATCGACGGATCGTATCAGGTTATCCGCTCCACCAAAAATACGTGATCCGAACGGGGGATCGAAATTCAAACCGCTCGTATGAACAGGTCGTGGAGGGGATAGAGATATCAGGTTATTTTACTCTTTTCCACTTTATAATTTCTTTGTTTTCGTGAGCTTCCGTTTCTTTTTTTTAAACTGCAAAAACGTTTTTAAACAAAAGTTAATACTATTATAAAGAACCTGTAAAAACTTTTAATAACTTGTAAATAAAATGTAAAAATTCGGAAATGTAAAATTTAAAATGTAAAAATTCGCAGACATATTAGTTAACAAGAAAGTAGGTTTTGTCACCGTTAAGAAATATCGAAAACAAATATTTCGATCACCTATATTTTTTGTTGTGTAAACGCAAATCGTTTTGAAAACGAATTGAATCCGAAACGCTTTCAAAACGATGTGTGAACGTAGTATATATAGAAAGCGAGGGAGAGGGAGCTATGTGCCTCACTAATTGACAGACTATTTTTTAATTATATTATTATTGAACAACAGTTTACTTACAGTAATTTGTTTTTATAAAACTAATATTAATATTTTTTTATTTTTTTATTAATATATATTGTTTTTATATAATAAATAATCAATGTATATATATTCTTTATTTCCTGCAAAAGGTTTAAAAATAGTTGGGAGTTTGGATAGCAGTTGTTATTTTAATTGTTTCGCTTTATCGGTTTCTCCTACAATCCCAGGTATCAAACCTCTAGAAGCGGTCTGTTACCCACTTCTCTTCACTCTAATGTGATAAGTACTTTTGTTTCTACTGAATTTAATAAAAACTATTAAAAAAAAAAGTTATAATATATTATTTCCTTTCAGCCTGTCATCTATGTATTATCTCTCTTTATGTACGCGATGTTGTGAACAAAAATTACTTTTGTTTGCTGACACATGAGCCTATTTGTTGACCCTAGTCGCATTATATTTGTAGTTGCATACTAATCGTAAACCGAGAAAGATTGAGAAATTAATTTTGGGGTCTGAATTTCAGCGAGTTGAAATAAAAACTGATAAAAAGTAAAAAAGACTTCTTAAAAAAAAATTTAGTGAAAAAAAATTAAATTACCGAATACATTTTACTCAGATAGAGTATTTGTCCTCTTAAACATAATTATTTCCCCTCTTAGAAACACTATGTTTCTTGACGGTAGTTTATTAACCCATCAAATTAAATAAAACACTCCTTAGTGAAGCACGGGAATCTGCCTAGTTATGTATAAATAAAAGTTTACTATGTGAAGTATCGGACACTTATTGTATTATTCCCTTTTTTGGTTTATGCTTCTATTATATGCTTATCAATAAAGTCCAATTTTAATGCAATTTGTATGACAGTTCATAATTAGTCCATTGTTGGTCCCATATACGTATAAGTTTCAACCTTCTGCGCGTCCAATAATTTCTCTTCAACATTCTTAGAAACATACACTCATTCACACCAATATCTTCAAAAGTACTTATGTGATTTTTATGAAATTTAGATGGTTTGTCCAAAGTAGACCGCAGATAGCACCAAATTTATTTTCACCGTTTACGCTCTTTAACTTTTGCTTAATTAATTCTTTAATTCAAAACAACTTTGACAGGTTTAAAAACCTAATAAATTTAATAAAATTGACAAACCTATATAGGTTGTAAAAGCATAATATGCTTTAAGTATACAAAATAGGATGTGAGGAAGCTAGATATGTGCCACTCTAATAGGCAGACTATTTTTGGTATAAAGTTTTACTGTATTTATATCGTTAAATTTATACATTGTATCAAAGGGAAAAAATTGATCCGAGACAACTCAGGCAAACTTTCTCATATACGAGTTATGATAATCAATTAGTCCAGTGTTTTCCATTTTAATCCAGGGGGTAGCGCCCTCAAATTTGTTTCTTCAAAATTGTTCCAGTAGTTTAGGCTCCCGGCCTCTGCATAGATGATAGACGGACATTTTTTTAAAAAAAAAAAAACTTTTTTGGACTGAGAGGACCTCAACATGTGTAAATTCATCAAAAACTCAAAATCGAGTTTTCGCGCCATCACAATACTTTAAAGTAATAAAAAAAGAAAAAGGAGAAAAATACAAACCAGAAGAAATATGTACTTTTAGAGTTTATTGATTCTTTTAAAACTATTGTGTTTAAGTCAACCCTTCGTATTTAAACCAATATTCGTAAAGGTTTTCTTTGTTACAAGCTTTTATTTAACTATCAATAATTTTATGTATGTATGTGTGTATGTGTGTATGTATGTAGTAGTGGAGACAAAACTGTTACAAAACTGTAGGCATTTTATTTAATTGAAGGCCTAGCTACATGTGAATAGGAAACATAGTCACTAACACAGCCTCACGCACCGCGTGGGGTAAAGGCTAGTATACCTATAATAGTACATTACGCGTCTAGTGCGGAAAGTAGCATTTTGGATGCGAGTGTGGAGTTTGCACCCGATTAATAAGTGAGGGTGGAAAAACCACACGAGCAAAGCAAAATGCAGTTTACGCACTAATCTAAGATTGTTTGATTTTAATAATAAATACAGCATTTTTTTTTTTATAAACTTCCTGTAAGTTCTTATTTCTATTTTGATAAATATGACATTAATTTTGATTAATATGACATTTGTTAGTTGTATTTTGTGCCGAATTAATTATTTCGGGAGGCGTATTATTCTCCTCATTTTAGTCATAATGGCATAAATCAATCATTGTTTTTCACTAAAAACACGATATAAACAGTTAATTTAATTAAACAAACAGCAAATTGGTTTCATTAAATTTAAACAAACTCACTTCTTTTTTACCGTACTAGGGCGGAAAAAATAGGAATTATGAAACGAGCATGCGCAATGAATGCAAGTAAGTAAAGAATCACTTTCTATGCATCTAAACAGTGATACAGGATGCAATTTTTTATATTTCGTATCAATCGAAGATAAAAGATATTTATATATGGACTACAAAACTATCGGAGTCCATACACCGGTGATTTTAAAGTTAAATACAATATATATATATTATGTGGAAACAATCAATCAGTAATATCATCAAAATCCGTAAAACTGCGAGTTTATATCTGTAAAAGATATTTAAGTATGAAATATAAAACTATCGGAGTTCATACACCGGTGACTTTATAGATATATACAATATATAAATGTGGAAACAATCAATCAGTAATATCATCAAAATCGTAATACTGATGCGAGTTTATACCTATAAAAGATATTTATATATTAGCTATAAAACTATCGGAGTCCATACACCTTTGACTTTGAAGTTATATAGAATATATATATGTGGAAACAATTAATAAGTAATAATATCAAAATCCACTAAGAGTTTATACCTGTATAAGATATTTATATATATACTATAAAACTATCGGAGTCCATACACCGGTGACTTTAAAGTTATATACTATATATATATATGTGGAAACAATTAATGACTAATATTATCAAAATCAGCAAACTGTGAGTTTATACCTGAAAACGATATTTATATATTAGCTATAAAACTATCGGAGTCCATACACCTTTGACTTTAAAGTCATATAGAATATATATATGTGGAAAACATTAATTAGTAATATCATCAAAATCCACAAACTGAGTTAATACCTGTATATATATTTATATATAAACTATAATACTATCTGAGTCCATACACCGGTGACTTTAAAGTTATATACAATATATATATATATATATGTGGAAACAATTAATGAGTAACATCATCAAAAATCGTTAAACTGTGATTTTATACTTGTATTAGATATTCATATATACTATAAAACTATCGGAGTCCATACACCTTCGAATTTAAAGTCATATACAGAGGGTGTTTCATGGCAACGTCGCATTTTTGTATAAACGGAAGCTATAATTCGCCGTGTTTGAACTTCAGGATATCGGAGGTAAGAACCCTTTGAAAAACGACTTTTCGGAAGCTGCGGAAGCCATAAACCCGTCGGAAGTCAGACTCCTGCGAAATATCTAAAATGGAAGCCACAGGCCAGCGAGTTTATATGTATATATATATATATATATATATATATATATATATATATATTAATTTTTGAGTGGGGTATCAACTGAAAGCTGCTGAAGAGTAGGATACAAATATATATATGCTTTTTTAAATTTTGCATTCTTTATTGGTTTTATAAGTTAAAATATAACCAACATAATTCCCCCCCCCCAACCCCTATACAACGCCTGGTCCTAAAATTTCGAAATAATTCATGGTTCCTTAAGGTGTGGTAGGGCGATGAAAATTTCCTGAAAAAAAAAAAAATGATGTTGTGTTTTTACCGATAAAAAACATTGTGGCCCCCGGGGGATCCATCCAAGGACCTTCGAGGTCGAAGAAAAAAATCATTATTATATAATGGTTATGCTTAATCATCTACGAAACCCTAAAAAGTACTTGGACGGAAGTACTTCCCTGTGATTTTTTCTGATTATACTGAATTTGCACCAATTATACCTTTTTATAAGGCAAACATTTACATTGAAATTAGTTTTACTATGTGCCACCGTTTTCAAAATTATTGACTATTGAACATTGAAACATTGACGCTAAATATTTCTGAACTATTACACCGATTGAGCTAAAATTCGCACCAAATATAACTTTCTACAAGTTAAATTCAGTCACCAATTTGGAATTAGTTAGTGTGGAAAAGTTCCGAGACTCCCTGTGACCGATTTTGCTTTAGTACTGATACACGTACTGATATTTCCGTTTAGAGAGTTTAGATTTGAAAAATTTAGTTTACGATCTAAAATATTGGACAATTTATAAATATTTTTGCGAGGTATAACTACTTAATGAATGGGTTACAGCCGAATAATAAGGAGCTATTTTGGTCGCACGAAAACTTTCTGAGTTGGCCGGCGACCATCCCAATTGTGGCTACTGGTTTTTTGATTTAACTGGCCGAACCCGATTTTGCACAAATAATAACAGGGTGTGACTGACTGGAGACATAACTACAGTATAACCGGATAACCAGACAATTCCATGGTAGAACTAAGTCTACTCGCTTTTCTTTATCATGCGTGTACCATAACAAGTAATATATTATTATTATTATTTTTTTTTATAAAATACCCGCATCATTTTACACTTCTATTTAAACATGTTTATATTGTTTCTAGACTCCAAAATTTTACAGTTTGCTAAATTTGTCCCTCTCATTATGTAGTCTTCTGTTGGTGTGGGTCGTGTTTAGGGTTAAAACTTCGAAAATAACTTTGGTTATTAACATTTGGCTATATTTCAACCAACTCCTGGTCATTTTCATGCGTTGTCATGAAGAGCATTTGCATTAATTTTTTTTTCCTGCAAATTATTTTGTATCGTCACAAATTTTGTTATTCATTACTTTTATATTATTGCTTTTATATAACCCCTATTACTATGGGGAACTGTAGATTGCACCACTTCTTTTTAACGAAGTAAATCAAACCATGCAAATACAACACTACCTCTTGAAACGAAGTTAGTATAATAGTGTAAATTGCACCACTAAATGTCCCTTTGTCTAACTTAATGATTGGACAAATGGATTTTGTCCCTTTTTGTTACATAAGTGTGATGCTCCTTTGTCCCAAAATACATTGGACTAAATGTCCCTTTGTCTTATTTGATTGTTACGCTAACAGATACTGTCACTTTCAATTACAGAAGTGTGATATTCCTTTGTCCCAATGTACATTGTACAAATATAATTTTACTTACGATGAAACCAAAAAGTGGTTGAAAGGAATTGGTGCAATTTACATAGTTTGACCTACCTCGTTCAGGAAGGCAGTGGTGCAATTTATACTGTTTTTCTTACTTCGTAAAACATTCATTTTAATTTCTGTTAAAAAAAAATGGTGCAACTTACATATACCCATTATTATATTATTACTTTATTACATACTTTTATATAACCAACTTTCTACTTTACAAAATGTTTTCTTCGTGGTCTTCCATCTTCTTACTTATTTGCTAATTTAATTATGTAGTTTTTAAAATTTCAGAAATAACTAGGTTATTATCATTTGGCTATATTTAGCCATCTCCTTGTCACATGTAGACATGGTTGAAATATAGCCAAATGTTAATAACCAAAGTTATATTCGAAGTTTTAACCCTAAACAAAACCTACACAAACAGGCTGAAATGTAATATTATTTTGTTAAAACTATTTGTATTCAAAGAATAAAGGTATTCTAGTTATTACATCTGTCAGATTCCAAATGCGATTTCGGTTGTAAAAGAGCAATGCAGGACTATATATTTTTCAGCATTGAAGATTTTTAGAAACTTGGACCTTTTAAATATTTTTTAAAATCCTTGGAAAATCTTAACTGCATACTGAATAAAACCTCGTTTCCATTACTACAAATTTGTCCTTCAGCATGTTGCATGTTGCTACGTCATGTGCCGGCACATGTGTCCGGATTTTATTGAAAAGGAATCCCTCAAGAAACACTGGAAAACACTGTATCTGATCTCTGTACAACAGAACTGAAGTCTTGCACTTCTGTCTCTGTCTATACAAATGTTGCAGATGCAGCAGGGATTTGAAAACAGTGTGAACAATGACGTGCAACATGTGCCGTATACATGTTGCACGTCATGTGCCTGGAACTCATCAGAATGGAAACAAAGCTTAAGTGGCCTTGTAAGCCTAAACTAGAATTTAACGCTTATAAAAATCATATTTATTATGAATTTGTTTTTCTATATGGGGATAGAAGTAATTTCCGTCACGCAATACAGACATGTAAGAAGGGAAGCTTTAAACTATACTGCCTGGAAGTTAGGATTTAACAGGAGGACGATAGGTTTCTATTTATAGTACAATATTTTGACGATAGACAGACTGAAGTTTCAATAAACGACCTGCAAAATATGTCGTTCTTAAATATCGTGTCAGGAAGTTAGAATATAATAGGAGGTAGATTGGTTTTCACTTGTATTTATTGCAGTACTATATTCTGCCGATAGAATTTCTAAAAATTTTATAAAATGATATCAGAGCTCCTAGCGTACCAAATGGTAATTAAAATGGATTAATGTTTCATAATTTCACACCTTAAAATCCATCTACTATATCAATTAGACATATGTATACTGGTTTTCTCCACTTCATGGAAAAACATTGAAATGTATAATTATGTGTATTCAATGCCCATAATACAATATTTTATCTACTAACCGCAGAAAAATTGCACTAATTGTTATATTCCCTTTTTAATATATAAAAAAGAAATGAAAGTTGTAAAAAAAACGAAACTTTGAGTCACCAAGAAAACAAAACAAAGGCAAAACGAATTCAGTGTTGCCACTTTTTTTTATTAACAGCTGTTTTTTATCTCAATTTTTAGTGATTTTTTAAAAAAATAATCACTGAAATATAATAAAATTTGTTTTATTACTATGATTATTTGTTATTTTCAAAAAATATATAAATATTTAGCAGAATAATACGCTTAAATATATAAAAATGAACAATGTGGGAGAGTTTATAACCAGCGATGTAATAGCCTTTTTGTAGTAAACTTTTCTTATAATTTTGCAGCCTGTTTGTTATTTTGCTGACACTTTATTATTTTGCTGCGTGTTATTTTGACATGTTACAAAATAATCTTTAACAAAGCTTAATTTTGCTGCCGTGAGTAGATAAAATATATTTGTAATAGTGTTATTATTTAATTTGAATTATGATTTTAACGTTTTTCCATGAATGGTGAAAATGGTTATTTATTTTCAATTGATGTTTATCAGTCAATAAAGTGCAATAATATATCTGAACACATTGATGTCTGAAGTAAAACTTCAATCTGAAGTAAGATGTCAATCTGAAGAAGAATGGTTGAGGGAGTTGAATTGCTTTTGAAAAAGAAGAAAAGAAGTTAAGAAAACTGAGCCCTCCCTAACCACTATCAACCCTATCTAGATAATAAAGGGACTTGTTGATACAACGCTAACCCTTTACCTGTTGCTCACAACCTTGCCCTTACTATCGCAACTTGAAAAAAATCAATATAGGTTATGACGCTAACCTGTTAGCACTGCAGAGGAATCTCGTCTGTCCACGAACCCCTTGCATCTTCTTTTCTCCAAGGAAAACACAACGATACTCAAACATAATATTCCTTCCCAAGGGTGAAAACTGAGTATTTTGTACCTTTTTCTTTCAACATTATAATATTTTTTAACCAAAACATTATAACCTTTATTCTGAGCGTAAACCTTATTTAATTAAAAGAAGGTATTCTAATAAACAAATTAAGAACCCTTTCCTGTAGTAGTTTCTGTTCACTTAAGAACGTGTGAGTATCTTCCATGTTTGGGAGTCACAAAATAAGAAATAAGAGTTCTTTTTATGTAGTAAAATATAGCTACGTTTACATGATGTATTAAAAACGATCTCTGTCTGGTGTTTTCATCTGATGTCTGTTTACATGATGTATTGAAAACGATCTCTGTCTGGTGTTTTCATCTGATGTCTGTTTACATGATGAATTGAAAACGATCTCTGCCTGATGTTTTCATCTGATGACTGTTTACATGATGTATTGAAAACGATCTCTGTCTGGTGTTTTCATCTGATGTCTGTTTACATGGTGTATCAAAAACGATCTCCATATTAAGTTGGTATTTGACAATTTTTGGATATAGTTTTGACGGAATAGGAACCGTCCTATTTTTCTAATGATTTTTCGTGTGATTTATCAAAATATGGTAGGGTTTTTTAGGCTGTACTTTTACAAAGTGAAGGGTATATTTCACTTGTTTGTTTTGTTCTTAAAGATGTTTTATCGCCCTCCACTTGTAAACTTTCCAATCCTGAGCAGACGGTTAAGTTCCATTTTACAGCCCTGGGGCCTATAAAAAATCATGCTTCATCTTTACAGGGCCGCTAGTAGTTCGAGAAGCGGCCGCTTTCTGGCCGGGCCGTGGCGTGCAGGAAGCGCTAGTGGTTCTCAGCGTCAGCTGTTCAATTAGTAACAATCAATACTTTTATAACTGCGGTTTGTTTTGGTACTGATGTAACCTTAATATGCATTTATTGTTTTGAAGATTACGGCAGAATAGTTTGCATGTTTAGTAATTAGTTTACATGTGGTGGGCGATAAAATAGTGTACGCACCACGAGCAGTAAGCGACATGACAGGCCTCGGGCGTTAAACGCACTCGTGCTTTCAAACTTCGCCCTCGGCCAGTAATAACGCCCTTACTGCTCTAGGTACGTAAATAGCTATTTTGTTTCCTTTAAAATAAAAGTGTCACCAACAAATATTATGACTCAAGTCAAAAAGTCTAAATAAAAAAGAAATAAACCATATGACTTTAAATATGATGTATGATTTAGTCACTAAGAAAGTCATAAGACAAAATCACATAGGAAAGTGGACTTAATTGCCAAAAATATTTTGTTTTGAAAAGTAACTTTGAGCGTAAAGAACAATTTGCAAAGATTTATTAATTAATTTATTTTCTTTTTTCGTTCAGGGTATCTCTGGGAAGAACAGATTGATCTCTGGTCCAACCCATCTCAAACACCATCAGCAATTTTAAGCGCATTCTTTAAAAGTAAATTCGCTAAATGAAAAATTGAAATTAAATAAAAATTACAAACCCGGATGAAATAAATCTGAAGAAGTTTTTAAGAGGCGGTGTCTGTTTCAGGGTAAAAAAAAGAAATAAAGAAATGGTTTTTAATTGATATTACGATTGTAAGAGCGTCTTGGTCGTAAATTGGATAATATAGATTGGGAATTGTAGGATCTTGATTAAGGAGGTGTGGGTTAGGGCTGGGAGATATAGAGGTCAGATCCAGCCAAATCACACCGCAAAAGAAAAACAAAGCAAATGAAAAATGTATTTTAAAATACCAAATCTGATCGCAAAATGATACGAGAATCATTTCTTTTTTTATTAATTAATATAAATAAATTTAGTTAAAGTGTAATCTTCTTTACTAATAGATATAATTAATAAAAAAATGAAAGCAATAATCTGCTGTTTGAATTTTGAATTATGATGAGGGTTTCTAATTCTGTATGACAGGGTATTACCTCCATCTCTTAACACTATTTGTTAATATACACATGGTTTATCCTGATGATAAGTTAAGCCTTTTTCTGTTTTCTGTAGTTTACACGATGTCATTTGATGAGGAAAGTGTCGGGGACAGTTGTCCAAAACTGGTTGTTGGATTGTTGCTTGCCAGTCCAGTTGAACTAAATCCGTTCACACAGGGATACAAATTGTCGTGTCAGTAGACGTAGAGAAACGGCCGAGCGTAGTGAGTATCTCTCAGTTAACATTATCAGACTGGCACAAAAAAAGACAACGCTACTGTCTTGTCAAGTTCACACGCCGCCAATTAGGGGTAGGTGGTCGTAGTTTGTTGTCCTCAGTTTATTTCTCGAAACAATGGCTTGCCAGGGCAATATTGAGGGCATTTATCAAGGCAATTGGACCAAAGTGTTCATATCTTGTCTACAATTTAATGCCAGTGAACTGTCTACTGTCTTCTAACAATTGTCTCATCATCTGGCATCGTGTAAATCCGACTTCCTGAAGAAACTTTTTTGCAGCAACTAAATCCAATAATTTAGATGAGAAATTAGACTGGGATAGGTAAAGAGACAGTCATTACTGAAGCCTATAATTAAATATTTAGTTGAATAGAAAAATATAATGATGTATATTTTCATTTGGTTTTTTTTAAGGGTTAAATAGTTATTTATGTAACTAGGCAGCAAAATGGAATTTTTCTGACGAATGATTAAATTAGCCTCCGAGTCGGAGGCGAGATCAGGCTATGGAAATTAACTTAGGCAATATATCAATATGAGGCAGAAATGTTTCCTTTGCTGCCTTGTTGCATACAATATTTTTCCTACTGGCGGCAGAAAAATGTTTCCTATAAATAATGTTTCATTTTATAATACTTACTTACTTATCAAATACTATTATTGAACGATTCAAATTAAAAAAACAAAACAAGCAACAATATCAAATGTTACAATTATAATAAATGAATTGACAGAAATACAGTAAAAACAAAACAAAATGATGATAATAGACGAGCTGCAGTGTTGCCACTAATTTAATTATTTATGATTATTTTAAGACCTACTATTTTTGTAATATTTTTATTTCTTTTTTATCTTTTTACTCCATTCTATTTTATAAATATAATCTATAATAAGTATTTATAAACCTTTTTAAATAAATTCGTAATATTTTTAAGGTAAATTGTTAAAATAATTTAGGTTAAAGATAATATAAAAGAATAGGTTGTTTGTTTATTTATTTGTAGTGGGGAATGTGGGCGTGGCTTAGCCTGGAAAAATCCTCAGCAAAATACGATTTTGCCGCCTAGGCAGCAAAATCGCATTTTGCTGCGTATTGTAAAGTTTTCTTGAAACCTCGGAGAAATTAAACTTTCATGCCTAAAAACAGTTCAATAATGCGTAATTTTGCTGCCGCTAGTAGGAAAAATAAATAAACTGCTTTCATTTTTTTTAAAAAATGCTATATTTCGCCCTTACTTAGAACTTCTTCTGGCTATAACATTTAAATTCAAAACATATTTTTATACAATTAAAAGTATTATACAATAGAAAAGTATTATGTTACATTTATTTATATTATAATAAATTTCCACAATTGACAATTGTATTAAAATATGTTTTGGATGTAAATGTTATAGCCAGAAGAAGCTCTAAGTAAGAGCGAAATGAAATATAACAGTTTCTTTTTATACCAAATGATAATATATATCATTATAATTTTCTATACTACAAATAATTAAATAAGTGTCACTACCAGGAAAAAAATATAATTTTAATTTTTATTTAACATATTATATTAGAAAAAAATAAATCTACAATTATTATGTTAAATAAAAAATATTTAAACAAACATAATTTGAAAATAGTCTACCCTTGAGAATACCTTTCATTATATTCTTTTTATTGAAGAAATTTATTTATATTTTTATATATATTTTTCTTACATGAGACAAATTTATCTGAAAATGAATTGAGTAGTTTTGCCAGAAATTTTATTTAAAATTACTTAATTTAATTAAACTACTAAAATCATTAAAGGATTTTTTTCCACCCTTCAATTAAACTAGCTAAAATCAGTTGCCAATATTCAAATGAGCTGAAAAACCTGGAGTTCTTTGATTAATTTTCATCTTTTTATTAAATAACAGACTGAAGTTTATAATAAAATTTGATTAAATTACTTAATTTTTCTAAGTGTTAGGTCATTACTTTAATGAAGGATAGAATAAGAACTATTAACAATCTGATCATTAAATAAATGGAATTTAAATGCCATTTATAATTGACAGGCTTTTACCAATTATAAGTTTAAAGGGCATTTTTATCATTCCATTTAGTAATGAATAATTTATATAATATTGTTTTAGTCGCTTAATATAAAATACATTTATAAACTAAATAACATTGAACATAATCATTCGTTTACATGTTGTATAGTTAAAAGTACTGTTACAATAAAAATCCATATTAGGAGATAAAAATTGAATGTTAAAATAACTTAATAACCGAACAGTTACCCTTAATACTGAACAGTTACCAGTTAGTTGGATTACTTTGTTAATGATTAAGTATCGATCAAACAAAACTTGTATTAATTATAATAAATATACATTTAACACAGGGGCCTTGGTGCACTCTTTTCTTTTTCTTCATATGCGCGAACTAGATACTTTCTTTTATAATGTTCTTATTTAATTTATAGTAATTATATGATAACAAAATTCAATATAGTTTTACTTAAAGAATAGCTAGCTATTGCTTATTAAATTATTTATTCTCATTTAAAATCATAAAATATACCAATAATAATAGTTCGCTTCGTTTCATTTCCTGTGGCATTCCTCCTCGAGCGAAATTATGGGAAAATGTTCACTGTATTTATAGAAGCTAAAAATAAATAAATCATTTTTAAAAAGTTTATTGAATAATAATAATATTAAAATTTCGGTAAAAATATAAATGTATTTTATGATTAAAATTAATAAAATATTGTGTATTATTTAAATAAAAATTTAACACATATTAAAAAATATAGATTCTGGGACATATCGTAGGGAATAAATATAGACTGATTTATTTAGTAATTATTTAAAATTAATCTTAGGCAAAATTTACAAAACCAAATAGCAGATTTGTATAGAAATACAAAAAATATATCTATTTCTATTCATCTTCATAATAAATTTATCTTGTTCAACAGCTATTAAATTTACCACTACAAAATTGTAGTTGAACAACTCGGAATTTAAAATTCTGTTGTCAATTTTACACTTGAGCTTTAACCTCTACAAAAAATTCATTTATCTTAATTCTTATCTTTTTCCATTCTGGTTACCATTTCAGGTTCAAAATTACTATGTGAAAATAACAATAATTATGAGTAAAAATACCAATAGTAAATAACAATAATTATGAGTAAAAATACCAATAGTAAATAACAATAATTATGAGTAAAAATACCAATAGTAAATAACAATAATTATGAGTAAAAATACCAATAGTAAATAACAATAATTATGAGTCAAAATACCAATAGTAAATAACAATAATTATGAGTAAAAATACCAATAGTAAATAACAATAATTATGAGTAAAAATACCAATAATTATGAGTAAATAAGTTCTTATTTTATTTTTTGATAAAATGTTGTGTAAATCAGCTATTTATATTCATTTTCTATATTTAATAAATAAATAAATTATGATTTTGGAAAAATATGAATTCAAGAGAAATAATTTAAACAAAAATTTCAAATGTTGTATTAATTTGATATTTTGGATCTTAAGAGTGTCAGGATGTTTAACGTTCGATTGTAATTATAAAAAATCGCTGGCACTGCAAATCTATACATTTTTATTTTGTAGTTGGGGCTGTTTTTGTTTATTAATTACAATTTTTAGTGATAATAAGGTAAAAGGATTTACTGTTTTAGATTTTTTTCTTTTCAATTGCCAAACATTTTTAATGCTTATCGCATCAATATGGATTTTTTATAATAGTTTAAATAAAATTGATCGTGTTTTATCCATTGTTCATGAAATGGAAATTATGAATAAATTAACTGTCCAAGATATTTCATTTAATTTTAATTTATTCGTATATTTAAAACTGATTTTTATCACTATATTTTTTATTTTTAAATTTATAATAGAATCATATATTAATTTTAAGCTTGTTTCCATATTTTATTTATTTCCTTATTATTATTCTATTCTATATCTATATTATTTATCGGAACTTTATTTCGTTATAATTTTAACAGTTGAAAAATATTTAGAATTTATAAATAAAAATCTATTAACTATAGATGTTAATTGTGAATTAAATAAATTAAATGACATTTTAAACATTTACGAATCCTTAGCTGACTTGTGCATTAAAATTAATACGACTTTTGGTCAACATGTTCTCCTGAGTTGGATGATAATATTTTTATTAATATCAAGAAAATTGTATACTTCTCTAAAATTCATTAAAAGCTTGCTGCCTATTGCAGGGTTTACTCATTACAGCTGGACATTTGCTTTGTTATTTGCCTTGTTCAATATTTATTTCTCTACTATAAAAACAAGTGAAAAGGTCAGAAAAAATTCTAACTTATGTTTCTTACCCAATTATTATAATGTTCCCATATTTCTAATGTTCCCATTTTTCTAATGTTTCCTTTAGCAATTATATTTATCTAAACAGTTATAACATTAATGATGTGTATTTATGCTAGATGTACCCTGTAGTAGTAGTTCTAAATCGTGTAGAAGGATCTTTAAGGGTAAGAGTAAAAAGATTACTAAAACTGCTTCATCAAGTGGCAACGTTTCGGCTTCTCGAGCCATTTTCGAGCCTAAAACAAATTGTTTATTGTAAGAATATAACATAAATCACCAACTTCAAAAATAGTAAAACCTTACAGAATTCCTCGGGTAATTACCTTACAATAAACAATTTGATTTAGGCTCGAAAATGGCTCGAGAAGCCGAAACGTTGCCACTTATGATGAAGCAGTTTTAGTCATCTTTTTACTCTTACCCTTAAAGGATCCTTCTACACGATTTAGAATTAATGATGTATATATACATACAGGGTGTTCCTACATATTATTGAGTATCTGCGGAAGGGGGTAATTCTTTGGCTTATTTCATGATAAAAATACTTAACATAGGTCCGCAAAAACTTCTTATAACGATCTATAAGATGTTGAAATTTTAAGGTTTTTTTTTTTTTTTTTTTTTTTTTTTTTTTTTTTTTTTTAGCTCCTGTAGTTTTTGACATTTCCAAAATTTTCTAAATTTGGAATATAGGTAACGCTGTAGGGCTTACATCATTGGGCATGCCAAATGGTTGTGAGAACCCTGTAGAATCGGTTACAAAACGTTTGCGGACCTATGTTTATATGATTTTTTGTTTTAGCCATGGATTAAGGCAAAGAATTAACCCCTTTCGTAAGTACAGTACATGCTATTTTTTAGCAACCCCTGTACACACACACACACACGCATATATATATATATTTATAAGTGAAGTGAAGATTTCGGTCTCTAACCTGGGTTTGTTCTATGGGCCCACCTAACTGGCCTGCGTCTTCAAGAAAGCTTAGGTAAGAGTTAGTTTGAGATGAATTGTTAACAAACTCAAACCAAAACAAGTCGTGCTCCAGTGTTGCCATTTCTTAATTGAAATTAATTATTCAAAGACCTACAGTTAAAGTACTTTTCAGTTTATCATTTTTAAACTTTTAAATAATAATAATATTATTAATACATTAATAATATAGCACTGCTTTGTAATAAAGAGGTTATGACACGCAGTGGTAAGCACTGTTACATTCTCTGCCTAGGCAGGGAAATATTTCCCTGCCTAGGCAGAGAAAGTATTTTCCTGACTGTTTTAACTACTTTCCTGCCTGTTTTTAATAATTAATTTTATGACAAATCAGCGAAATAGTACTTTCCAGCCTAAAAACAGTTAAGTAATATTTAATTTTGCTGCCGTGAGTAGATAAAATAATTTTATACAAGTTTGTACCACTGGGATAACACAATGAAGTAACAAAAAAGAATAATAAAAATTAATTAACTGAAATCAATCCTTTTTTAACATTTATTTCCTGTATTTTATTTGAAATTTACTAATTAATTTAAAGATAATGCAAGTTCAATGGAAATTATTTGTAATTAATAAAAATATAACCATCAAACTCGTTCAATTGCAATTAAATTATTAGAGGAACAGAAAAAAAAAAAAAAAAAAAATTAATATCCTCCTAAATTAATTAACTGAAATCAATCCTTTTTGTGTCCTGTATTCAATTTAAAATTTACTAATTAATTTAAAGATAATGCAAGTTCAATGGAAATTATTTGTAATTAATAAAAATATAACTATCAAACTCATTCAGTTACAATACAATAATTAAATTATTAGAGAAATAGAAAACAACTACATTTATATTCAACAACTAATTTTATATAAAGAATCATTCATAGAAAGCTTTAAATCTTTTAAATCAACTGTTATTTACTGTGCAATGCAATGCTGGTATTTGCATGAGTGTTTACTTACACAAATAGGTATATATATATATATATAGGTAGTAAAAGTAAATTGGAAAGGTGTCCACCTTCCAATCTATTTTCCCTTGGAATATAATAACCAATAAGATCGTGATAAATATCATAACAGTAATAAATCTTGAAACTCAAGATAAAAACTGTTAAGTAAATTTCAATAGGTTTTAATGTTTCAAGTACAACCAACCCTTTTATTATACCGATGAAATATTGCATTATTACATTTTTTTAAATTATTCAATAAGATACATTGCCTTATATATCTTCGTTAATTCCGCACATACGTACACCTTCAAATACATTCTAGTTCCTAGCTCTTAAGACGTGAAATATAAAAAAAAAAAAATGTTTCATATTTGCTTGTTAAACCAGTACAATCGGTTATATATCTACATCTTTTTCAAGTTCCGTTTTCTTTTGAAGGAAATTTAAGCCCAAGTCGATTCTTTACTGTCACCGTGTTGTGAAGCTTAGAAAAAAATTGTAATTGAATATTTGTATTAAAGTAATTTATCATATTTTGAGTAGGAAGATAATGAATATAGACTCAAGTTAACGCCCTTTTTAAAACCATCAATCAGTCATTGTTCTCACTCGATATCTTTTTTTTTCAAACTAAAAACAAATCAGCAGATTTTAGCCGTGTTTGAAACAAAATATTGTAGGTAATTTTATATAAACTTAACTATATCAATCTTTATTCATATTATCTTATAAAATAGACTCCTAATTAGTGTGGCACATAGCTTCCTCGAATCCTATTACGTGCTTTATTGATTTTATGCTTTTACAATCCATTATTGTCAAATTTATTAAATTGTTTCCCCTGTTAGCGAATTTTCGAAAAAAATTAAGCTATTGCAATGGCTTCAACATTTTTGTAATGCGAATTTTTTTTCTCCATGGAAATCCGTTTTAGACCATTCTTAATCGATTCTTGAAATTTAACACTTTTTAGGGAATTTTCGAAGAAAATTAAGCTATTGCAATTTAGGCATATGTTTTGCCCTTTTAAGGCATTTCAAAATTTTTCAAAATATTTCCTCCTCTTTCCAACGGTACCTCTATTTCAGCTCCATCAACATTATTTTAGGAGCAGCGATCGATTTTTTAGGGTAAAATGGTCGTACCTTGGAAAATAACAAAAAAAAAATATTGTGGCGAAACTATTTAGAATTGTCCCATGGTATATACAAGGTGTCCATTAAAGTTGGTCACAAACTTCGGGGGCTGATAGTACCCATCAAAACAAACAAAAAGTGTCTAATAAAGATATGCCGAAAAATCCTTCAATTAGCCGCTAGCCGCCATTTTGTATTTTTATAAAAAAAAAATTAATATCTCAAAAACTACTTTAGCTACAATAACCAAACTTTGCACGCACGTGTATAATAAAACAATGAAAACTTAAAAAAAATAATTGTTTGATTTGCATTAATAGTTTCAAAATGGCGCTCATTTATAATTTTCAAAGCCAAATAAATAAACAACTATGAATTTTACGAAACATTTTCACTACACAAAAAAGATAGAGAATATTATTTCAAATCCAACGATATTTCATTTAACCAAATCGGTTTACAAATAAACGGAAAAATGCATTTTTTTCGGTTATCCCGCAGAAACCAACTATGGAAAATGTACTGAAAAAGAATGCATGCTAACCGAAAAATTTTGTTTGTTTTGATGGGTACTATCAGCCCCCGAAGTTTGTGACCAACTTTAATGAACACCCTGTATAGTGTTTTTTGTTGCAAATGATGGGTAGAATCTGCCCTCTTCGTTTGTTACATCTTCGACCAAACACCCTTATAGATTGATAGAAGCTAGTACATGGAATGTATTATTTTATGACTAAAACTAGAAAAGTAACATTCACTAGATCGTTGACTTTTAACATTCCTTAAATATTTATTTTTATTTTTTTATTCTTTCATGTTTAACCCAAGATTTCAGTTATTTTAAAGATTACTTTTTTTTTTTTTTAATTAAATATTTGTTTGTATCAATATATTTATCTGAAGTAGTTTAACTTAGTTAAGATAAATAAGTTGGAGGTTTAAAGTTTAGTTCCAAAACATGTGGTGAAGTTAAGAAAGACAATTAAAGATGATTGATATGATATTGTCTAACGAGAGCCTATTAGTGATTTCTATATATGGGCTAAGTTAACGACTCGCTAGTTTCTGATCTCACCGCTGCAATCAAGAGCACTGCAGTCCAACTTCACTGTCACATAATCCCCAATGAAATATCGCAGAAGGAAAGTGAAAGATGTCCGCATGTGATACATATAATACGGAGTTAGTTCTTCTTTAGTCTTTCAACAAAATAACTCAGTTATAAGTTAAATGACTAAAAAGTCCTTAAATCTATCGATGCCATCAGTAGATAAAGAAATAAATTCTAAGATTTAATTGAAAAGTTAAATAAGCGGTCTCTCTAAAGGATAAAAAGATAAAACAAATCAGCAATGTAATACCGTGTTTTTGCACCCTGCAATAAGGTACACAATTTGTGTAGTGAGAGACACCAAGGGATGTGCCACGCAATCGTGATTTGTTTTGCCAGCCAAGCAAGAATGGCGGTGTGAGAGCACGCTCGTCTCTGATAAAGCCTATACCTGATCTTCTTGAGTTGGTATAGGTCCAGAGTTGGGTGGGCATCGTCGGGCCCCTGATGAGTCGGACGCGACGAAACGATGCAGGACATGGCGTAATGCCGAGCCAACATCTTTGTGACGTATAGTCTAATGTTGGAACAGTTCCTATGTGTCACGATTGCGTGGCACATCCCTTGGTGTCTCTCACTACACAAATTGTGTACCTTATTGCAGTGTGCAAAAACACGGTATTACATTGCTGATATATATATATATATATATATATATATATATATATATATATATATATATATATATATATATATATATATATATATATATATATATATATATATATATATATATATATATATATATATATATATATATATATATATATCAGCAATGTAATACCGTGTTTTTGCACACTGCAATAGGCTACACAATTTATGAGAGACACCAAAGGGATGTGCCACGCAAGCGTGACTCATAGGAACTGTTCCAATATCAGACATTGCGTCATTAAGATGTTGGCTCGGCATTACGCTATGTCCTGCATCGTTTCGTCGCGTCCGACTCATCAGGGGACCGACGATGCCCACCCAACTCTGGACCTATACGCTTGAGTCACGCTTGCGTGGCACATCCCTTTGGTGTGTGCCCTATATATATATATATATATATATATATATATATATATATATATATATATATATATATATATATATATATATATATATATATATATATATATTAAAGAAAAGAACAAACAAATAATTTGTCGATGGCGAGTAAATAAAAATAATCAATGTAGTTATAAATAAACAAAAACAATAAATATTTCATTGTCCTCTTTTAGTTAAATTAATTCTCCTTGATTGACGTAATCTTTTATTTGTTTTAGTAAAATTCACTTTCCTTGGCTGACGCGTACTTTTCTTTTAGTTAATTTTTCTACATTTCATGATTGACGTGTGCTTTTCATTTAGTTACTTTTACTTTCCTTGATTGACGAGTGCTTTTCATTTAGTTACTTTTACTTTGCTTAATTGATGTTTACTTTTCTTTCCTTCATTGTCATGAGCTTTTCTTTTAGTTAATTTCACTTTTATTGATTGAAGTGTACTTTTATTTTAGTTTATTTCACTTTCTTTGATTGACGTGTGCTTTTCTTTTAGCTATTTTTATTCTGCTTAATTGATGTTTGTTTTTCTTATAGTTAATTTAACTTTTCTTGATTGACGAGTGCTTTTCTTTTAGATATTTTTATTTTGCTAGTTATTAGTTAAAGCATTTGTATTGGAATTTCCCCTTTTGAGAAATAATTTTTTTTAAATATATGTAATAGATAATAGATATTCCTTTAATTAAGAAAGCATTACCTAAAAAGTATATTAAGTAAATTTATAATTATTTTTTGTTTTTCAGGGGAAGAAATTTATCGAACAACTCATAGAGATTTTAATTTATAAATGCGAAAACCCTGATATAAAAGTATGTATAATTATTTCATAATATAATATTTATAAATTATGTACTTACTTAGGGCCCTCAAATTATTATTGTATTATAAAAAAAATGTTAGTACCTATTTTTCTGTAGTGGAAATAAATTATTATTATGTATATACATATTTAAAAAAGTCTTGATTGATAATTTTGTTCTAAACTCAATATATTTATAATATTCTTCTTTTCTTTAATTTTATTAGCTTATATTTCTTTTTGATACACTCAATTATTATTAAAATTATGTTTGTGAAATTCAATTTTTTTTTTTGTTTATATTTTTTAAAAAGTTTTTGGTAGTATTCATACTAAGGAAAGATTAAATCTAATTAAAATCATTCTCCTGTATAGCTCAGTTGGTAAGAGCACCTGTAACGGGTTAATAGGAGGACCCGTAGTTCGAGTCCCGGTGCGGGAGTCTATTTTTCTCTGTATGTCTCCCGTAGTTATTGATAATTATAATTCTATTTAAAGTAAAATTATGTTTGTGGTTATGTTGTCTTTTGTTCCAAATCGATTTATTTTTCAGTTCAGAATTAAAACATTCTTATACATGGAAAGGAAAATTGAATTTTCGGCCAACGGCTTATTTATTTTGAACAAGGCCTCATTACACTCGGTATGTTTTTATTATTTTTAAACATAACTTGATATTATAGTTATAGTATAGAAAAATATAACATATATAAATTGTAGCATTGTTACAGCTGAGTGCAAGAAAATGAATTGTATTTTTACTTTTCCTCACTACCTATAGTGGGAAAAGTAACTGTTAATGTTTTCACCAACATTTTTTATTCGAGATTTCAACGGAATTATCCGTTTTGGGTGTTTTTAAGTCCTCCTGAGTGGTTTTCAGCATGACGACTGTATGTATGTATGTGTGTAATCATCGTAGCGCCCAAGGTATTTAATTTTGAGAGTTGAAACTTGGCAGAAAAATCAGTCCTTACCTGTAGTGGTGCCGCCCGGAAAATCAACTTTTTCCGCCATCTTGAACCCAGTTTTCTGAGTCAGCATAAATTTTAAAAAATCGTAACAAATCGACAATGGTCCTGATCGAGTTTAAATTTGGCACGAATGTACCTCTGTATGATAAACAAGCCCACTAAATTTCATTTTGATATTGGCCGCCATTTTGAAGTTAACAATTTTTTGAATTGTTAAACTTTGACGGTTAATAATACCGAAAGTATAAATAAGTTTTTGAAATATAGCATATCGTTGGAACCGGAAAAAATAAGGAAAAAATATAAATACCCGATGAAATTCCATTAATTAGTTTAAAAGTTAGAAGCTAATATAATTATTTATTAGTGCGATAATTTTGATGACGTCAAAGTTTGTTTACATCTGTCAAAATAACGCCAAACTTTAAATAATTAAATAAAATATAGGTATTAAAAATAAGGGTGGGATAAAAAAAAAAATAAATAAATAAAAATAAAAAATAAGGGTTTTTTTTTAAAGAATGAAAATAAATCAGTTAGTTCAGAACGGTCACCCATCCAAGTACTGACGACGTCCAATGCTGCTTCCTTCTACTGCGAAGCAGCAGGAGAGGCCACTTAAGTGGCCTCTGAAGTGAGGAAAAGTTCCGAGATACCCCGTACCCGATTTTTTTTTAACTCTATGTACAACAAACTAAAATGATCTTAACGTAGGAGGTCATAATGTTTTTTTTTATCTACGATTGATAAAAAATATAAACTAGAATACGAAATAGAAACATTTTATCTCTGTTTTGATGCTTAGAATGTGATTCTTTTCGTAGTTGTATTCATTGTGCATGCACGTTTCATAATTCTTCTTTATTTCGGCACTAGTTCGGAAAGAAGAATTCTTCACGTTATCGCACGATTAGTGTTTGTTTATACATTTAACAAAACTAATTTGCTGTTTGTTTAATTAAAGTAACAGATTTTTCTCTGTATTTATTATTAAAATCCAACAATCGTAGATAAAGTATACGGTGTGCAACTCGTTTGAAAACTGCATTATGCAAGTGTGGAGTTTGCGTTTGCACTCGAGTAATAGCGTGGGTATGAGCTACTTTCCGCACTAGACCCCTCCGTAATGTACTATTTTATTGTGGTATTGGAAAAAAAGCTAATGCTCTATATGGGGAAAATTAGTCCCCCCGTGGGGTCTCTCACCCACCAGAAACCTTCCACTTTAGGGCGCCTCAGCCCATTAATTGGCTATTGGCGCCCGGCGCACTCATGCCTGTCCTCCTCTATTGCGTTATTAAGACACCTAGTGTCATTTATAGAGGGAGACTCCTTCCTTATCCCTCTTAGTCGTATTTATAACACATAAAGTATTTATAACTCATATCATATTCATAACTCATAACGTATTTATAACAACGTATTTACACCTCATAACAATATATTTTTATCAGTATTTATTGTAAAATAACACACAGAGAGTTCTAACAATTTATATACGTATATACATGAATAATTTATATACATTTGTAAAATAAAATAATATAAAGTAAATAATTCATTTTTATTTTTAAATTATATTAAAATAATACATCAGTCATACATACATCAGCCGTACATTTATCAGTCGGTTGATTACATCTAACTCTGTCTAACCGAAGTTCATCACCTTGTTACTAACTAGATATGATTTATTGTATTTTTTATATTTCTCTTTAATAATCTCATAAATTAATAATCTTTAAATATGTCTAATTCTAATATGTTTTCGGTATGGTGCTACACTGTCCATGGCAGAGCCCCCGCTCTAGCTGGATAAGCTATTGAGGGCTCTCATTAATTCAAACTTACACAATAAATTAAAAAAATAAAAATAAATAAATATATATATATATATATATATATATATATATATATATATATATATATATATATATATATATATATATATATATATATATATATATATATATATATATATATATATATATATATATATATATATATATATATATATATGTATGTATATACAAGATTATCTGCTTATATTATCTTATGTGTATTATGTACATATGTACCTACATATAAAATGTTATTAAAAAAAAAGAAAAAAAAAAAAATTGATTAATTAATTTGTAATTGTGAAGTTATTGTAAAAAAAAGGAAAATCATTAATTAATGGAAATAAAGAATATTATTATTATTATTATTATTATAATATGATAATTAAACTCATAATTAATAAAAAAATAAAAACTCATAACTTATTTATAACTCATTAGTTGTCTAGCAAGAATTATGAAACTAACCTTTTCTTTGGCTAATTTAATATTATATGTTAATTAATACATATTATTATTAGTATTTAATTAGTATCTTATATAGTATTTACTATCTTATATTGTAGTTAATTATATGTAGTATCTTACATATTAATTGTATTATTGTTTTTCAGATGATCGCAACAATTTTAGCTTATTTGATTATTATTCTTCAATTCGAAAATGAATATGAGGAGAAGATATGAAAGAATAAGTCGATAAACTTTAATGGAAAACTGGAATAACTAGAGCTTGCGAGTACAAATCAATTTCACCTGCTCAATTTATATGTAGTTGTAATAATTGATTTTTGTATTTTAACATTAAGTGTTTTGATTACTGGTGTACAAAAATTACAAGTAAAAGTTGATACATTTTTACAGCCAATATTGATACTTAACTATGAAACAGGGGTGAATTGATTATGTGAACAGAAAAGTTTAATTCGTGTTAGGTATATTTTTTATTTGTTTCAACTTTGTTTTATTAAATTTTATTAAATTCTGAAAGTATTAGGTTTGTTCAAAAAGAGCCTTGGTCAGTTATAGAACTGTGCGGATCATGCGCACTGTCAAAGGCCGTCCCCACCACGCTTCTCGGACAGTTCTAGAACTGTGCGGATCATGCGCACTGTCAAAGGCCGTCTCCACCACGCTTCTCGGACAGTTCTAGAACTGTGCGGATCATGCGCACTGTCAAAGGCCGTCCCCACCACGCTTCTCGGACAGTTCTAGAAATTTTAGTCCCATGTTCCAAAACAAAAGAGGAACGGCTTTGAGACAGTCACACAACCGTGAAAACAGTTTCCGTATCAAAGCAGGGACTCGCTGAGTACAAATATTACGACATGCGCAGAAACCATTTACAGAGAAAGGCGTAGGTTATAACTATAACAATAGCTATAACCTAATTAATAGTTTACATTTCTGTTTCAGCGTCTACTTTACTCTAATTCTATTTTACTTTACGTAGTATTTTTTTATATCACGGATAGTATTTTGGAATAAAAAATGTTCCTAATATCGACTTTGAGCCCTATAATAATACCTAAATGAATAAAATGTTATTGACAACTCAAACTAAATTACAGGATTGTTACGAGCCTGACGAATCCCAAATGTGAGGGCGAAATATAACTATTAAAAAAAGAAATTCTGACAAATTTTTAAGATTGACAACTATTTTCCCTGGCGAGAATTTTTATAAACTTAGTTGAGTTTAATTAAGAATGGAATATTAATTTTAACCTTTTTCACGAAAGTAATTCATTTCTGAGTAAACATAAACAAAACGTGTGGCGAAGATGATATAAGGATCTAGAGGTAGAGAGGTAACTCAAAGGTTTCAGTTTTGAAAGAGTTCTTAATTTTTTCTAACAAGCATCTCTTTTCGAATCAATTCTGAACCAGTCCGCATGCGTGGACGCATGCGCATTAAATAATCCTGAACTGAGTCTAGGACCGTTCTCGAATTGGTTTTTGAAACAAACCTATTGACTCGACTAGATGTGAAAAATTGTTAAAATAAGAAAGTACAATAATTGTAATAATGGTTAATAAATAAACCATAACCAGTCATTTAATGATTTAAAATAATTGTTGAAGTAAAGATATAATAATAAGGACTGTGAACATTATGATGGTATCATTAAAATATAAAGGATGGACTAATGCCTACATATACAAGTGACACGAGCTCTACGTTATAGTGACTGTAGTTTTATAAAAATATTATTATAATTATTATTAACTACGGGAAACAGACAGAGAAAAATACACTCCAGGGCCGGGATTTGAACCACGGGCCTCTATATGTCTGTTTCCCGTAGTTAATAATAATTATAATTTGATTTAAATTAAAATTTAATCTTTCTGTAGTATGAATACTACCAAAATGGTAAAATATGAAAAATATTATTATTAAATCTACAGACTAACAAATTAATGGTAATGGTCTAGGTTTCCGGCGAAGAACACTTTTAAGGGGATGAAGATGCTTCGATTTACTTCCTAGAACCTTAGGTCCTTAGTCCAATAAAATAATTAAATTATATAAGAAGTGAAAAAAGGAAAAGTCTAAACAAATATGCAAAACAGTAATATTGTCACTTTATTGGTTTTAGATTTTGTATATATCTTTTTCACTTTTAACTTTAATTACTGTTCCAAATTATTTTATTAGACGCTTATTTAAAAAAAAATTAAATATAAAATATTTTATTTTTAAAAAAAATATAACTACATAACGAATAAATGTCAAAAATATATTTTTGTACTCTAGATTTATTTTTTTAAGTCTAATATTAAATTTATATATATATATATATATATATATATATATATATATATATATATATATATATATATATATATATATATATATATATATTTATATATGTGTATATCGATGGCTAAGAAGTGATACCTGGTATCTTTAAAATGTCAGGTTTACAGGAGGAACAAAAACTATTTAAAATAATACATTTTCTTTAACTGACTAAATTTTTTATGGGTTTTATAAATTTGTATAACATGTAACCCTTCTAAAAAATTGGTAACTGTCAAATTATAACAGTTCATAAAATAATGTAGTTACGAGTTCTCACTATGTCACATACGAGGTCTCACTTACGAATTAGCAGCTCAGTTATGAGGAACTATCCTTCACCAAATCACATACACCGTGAATCACATACGAGGTATAGTTACAAGCTATCACATAACACATAGTTTGCAAATCTGATACGAGATGTCACGACTACCCATTTTCTATATGAAAGATTTTTTTTTTTCTCTTACGAGATCTCGCATGTACTTGCAGACAAGCCTTCCAAGGCCAATTTAATGAAAACCTCAAAATCACCATTTCGATAGTTACGAGGTATCACTTCTTAGCCATCGATATACAGATAAAAATCAAATTTTCTTTCATAATTTTTCATAACCTTACATGGAAGTTAACTTATTAGTATTTCTGCGTCAATCCAAAAGTCGTGTCACTCCAACAAAAACGTTTGAAAAATTTAGCTGCAGTGATGAAATATATTAAAAATCAAAACCAATCTATAACCTTAGCAGAAAAAATAAATATGTATTATCTTAAGGCGGTGTCTGCTTTACTTTACTCTTTTCTTTTAATTTACAGATTTAAAATAGGTCGTTGGTTTATTGCTTACTTCTTATGGCTCGGTACTAGTATTGGAATTGTTTTCATGGTTATTTTAAAATGAACCTAACCCTATTTATTTATAGGTTTTTACATTATTTAAATGAATTAAAATTGGATGAAAATAGGAGAATAATTATTTAAGTCAACGGACTTACAGTTTATACAATGTTAGGCCTTGATGTTTTTAAAATTTTAAGGATGCAAAAGAGCGAATGTAAGTTATATCATATTCCGTATATAGCTTTGGGCTATATAAGTCTTCAACCAAGACAAACTAATAAATAGAAAAATAGACTTTTTGCAGGTTAACTTATTAATTTTGACTTTTTAAAAAAAAGGAAAAGAATGCTTATAACACTTTTAAAAAGTGAGGTGAACGTGTTTCTGTAATGGGCGGGAAAATAACGTAGTTAAGTAATCGGCAGGCAGATTTATGCAAGTTGTAATTGCGGCTGCCACGGTGCGTTAAGTCTTCCATTCTGAACTGGCAACTCCAGACCGGCTTCCTTTACAAATTAACCATTCGTATATTCCCAAGGGTGGTGGGTGTGTTGCTGAGAACGCGACCTCGTTTAATTGCCTCAAAACTTTCACGCTAGATTTGAAAAAAGGTCTATCCTGATTTCTGAACGAAATTTCCGGATTCGACACGAAATAGCGGGTCATTAAAATCGCTTATCGTTTGAAATGGAGAGAATTCGATAATTCAGCGGAATAAATATTTCAGATGTTTGAAAAAGAACCATTTCTCTAGTTTGATTTATAAATCACATAATTATACCTTTTTTTTATTTTTTTTTTTATAGTAATTCTTCAAAAGTCGATTTCGGTATTACTTTGATTAATTCATTTAAAGTTTATTTCTAACGGAAAGATCAGTTATAAATAATAATTCATATTATGGTCGGAGAATTAAACAATTAATAATTATTAAATTACTAAAACAGAAAATAATTAAATATTAGAACTCGTTGAAAAATATTTAAGATTTACAGATAAGTTCTACTTCTAATTTAAAAGGTGTAGAACAATAATATGCGACCAAGTTTTATCAGTATTTTAATCTGTTTTTTTTTATTTTCAAGTTAATAAATAATGAATCCAACAGAAAGGTGTAGGCTATAATAGACTATTATATAGCTGAACGTGAGTTATATGGTCTTTTTACCTAAAGATTTTTTTTGGACAAGCTCCTTCACATACTAAAGATGACCCTGAATAAACGACACGGACACCCTTTCAGAACAACATTCGCACATTTTCAGTAAAAATCTAAAACCTTGAGGATGAA
Source organism: Gerris lacustris (assembly GCA_951217055.1). NCBI lineage: Eukaryota > Metazoa > Arthropoda > Insecta > Hemiptera > Gerridae > Gerris > Gerris lacustris. The sequence goes on from OX578278.1 coordinate 77,642,600, forward strand.
AAGACCGGATCCTGTGACGTGTGAAATTTTACATATACAGAGGTCATTGTTATGAAACCGGGTGTTGCTTTAACTATGAATAAAACCGCATGTGAGTGAGTAGAAGAGAAATGATGCCTTTGGCGGCACTGCTCTGCGGGATGCCAACATAGAAAGAAAACAATGCCATTGAATCGCAATCCTCCGGGAAGCTATTGAATCTCGAGTGTTCGTACTTGAAGCTCTGAAGGCGATATTCTTGTACAGCGTTGGACTGTCGCGACAGCCACTATAAGGAAGGATTGACCGGTGAATACTCCGTTCTACAGCACAATAGCGTCGTATACAGTACAATAGCCTTGTTCTACCTTCATCTTCCGCCGCATTGTCTTAAACCTTCTTCGCTTTCAACCCGCCACCTGACAGACAACTCGTTCTTGCTTCATTCTGAAGGATCTTATAATCAAATTTCCTTGAGCTGTGCTCTAGCCTGCGGTAGTAATCTCTAACTTAATTTTCGAGACGTTATATATCTATATAAACAGAAATGTTTCTTTAAGATTTGTTTAAATATGCCTCAACATTGACTAAGGCTTGAAAGCAATAAAATACTTGATTCAGTTTATAGTCCAGGAGATAGTGTGCAAGAAAGTGTCTGACTAACATCAAGCTAGCATTTTTTGTATTAGTTAATATTTTGGTGCCTTTTAAGAATATCTGGTCGGAAGTATATCATAAGAATATTTAAGAATATCTGGTCATCTTCGGGACATAGCTTGGCAATAGGCATTTGGAGAAAAAAAATCGGTGGAGAGCGGCCATGTCCTCCTTTATTGTTACGATTCTAAGTACAGAGTTATTTAGTAGACCAAAAATCAAGTTGATGTTAGTTTACCGCTTGATAGGTTAGTTATTCAAATATTACTCCAAATCAATATGGTGACGTATGAAGTGACAAAATAACATCAACTTGAATATTAGTCGACTATCTAATTTTGTACTTAGGATCATGGAAATTATGAGTAGGTACATTGTCCACCAAAATGGGTGGTACATGGCTGCTCTCCACTGGTTTGCTTTTTGAAATGAAGTTCCTTATGGTACGTTACAGCGTCTGGAGTCTGGAGCCCGGGAGAAAATCCAAAAAAAACGACCGTCACAAAATCGATTTTTTCAAATGCCTATTGCCAAGCTATGTCCAGCAGACGAACTTAGCTGATCAAATATTCTTAAAAGGCACTAAGCGTCTGGTTCCTTATGGCACGTTACAGCGTCAGGAGACTGGAGCCCGGGAGTAAATCCAAAAAAAACGACCGTCACAAAATCGATATTTTCAAATGCCTATTGCCAAGCTATGTCCATCAGACGAACTTAGCTGATCAAATATTCTTAAAAGGCACTAAAAGATTCATTTTGTACACAAAATTCTAGCTTGATGTTAATCAGACACTTTTTTGCACGCTATCTCCTGGACTAGTAGGAAGACCAGGAGTGTAAGAGAAGAATGGGACAGTCTTATGATGTCACGTACCTATTAATCCTATTCATAGTTTATAGTTTAAATCATTATTAATGTTGCTAAGTAGTTGTAGAGGAAGACTGATTACATTTCCACGAGGTTAATGGTTTATTTCAAAGAAAGGAACGTCCATTATCTCTAGTGCTTATCTAGAATAACGGAAATGTTTATAGCGTTGTCACGATTTGTGGCTCTTGTCACTCATCAAATTAATTCTTTCATCCTTATTCAAATCTAGTATTATAAACTTGTAACGCGTTATTTTATTTTTGCTAAAACCGAAGAAAGTCGTGAGGTAAGTCCAAGTTTGTCGAGGGATATTTTTCTAGGCAGATAATAAGGCGAAGGTAGATGGCTCGGGGCGAAGTCGGCTTGTCTCTGCCATGATGCTTCATCGGATATTTTTGAGAGTTCACGATTGAAATAACGTCGTTATTCCGTTAGTCCGAGTTGAGTTTCTCAAACCCTCAGGCATTTTCTTACACCCAAAACACCATTTTTATTTTCTCTCGTCTAATCATCCGAAAAATGAAACGACAGAGGGACTGAGTGTTTACAATAATCTAAAAGCTTCAAAATTTTGTGAAAAATTACTTATTTAAAATATTATCTCTTCTTTAGTGATCAGAAACCTCGAAAATCACTTCGAATATATATTCTGAAATTTAAATAAATATAATAAGGACAGGTTAAAAAAAGGACGAACTTCAAATTCCAAAAACAAAATTCAACTCATATGTTATAAGGTAGCTTAACAATTTTCCAGAATTCCTCCTAATTTTCCGACATTATTTCATTCAATTTTGGAACGAAGTTTCTTATGGCACGTTCTAGAGAGCCCGGGAGTGAATCTGAAAAAAACGACCGTCACAAAACCAAGCCTCACGAAATATATCGATGACGATAACTTGAGTCAAAGATGACCGAGTTAGTTGAAATTAGGTACACATGTTCATTTTACCAATGCCAGGCTGAGTTCGTTGGACAACGTTAACCACCCAAGCGTTCACTTGCATAACGCTCGCGTAAACGTAAGCTTCAAATTTAAAATTGGAATTTTAGGACGGGAAAAAATTCTAACTTCATCTATTTAATGAGACAAACAACTTATTTAAATAATTTTTTTTTAGTAAAACGAACACCGACACTCCCATGAAGTGATAAAGTTCACTAAATTTATTAAAGCGGACCTTAACGTTTAAAATAAATATAAGAACGTTTTTACCGATATCTTACGTTCTAAAGTATTTAGTAAAGCTTCTTACACATCATCTAAAGTACAATTGAAACAGGCATATAAAATTTCAACCTGATACAGGAAGAAGTTCTTGAATAGGGAAGAGATATATTTTAAATTAGTAGGCCGGGTAGGTAGAAAACACTCCTTTTTCCTACCAACTACAAACATACTCTTTAACTATAAACTCATCATGATACATTTTTTTCTTAATATTCAATACATATTTATTGTAAGACGCTTGCTTTAATGATACAAATAATGATTTTCTTTTAATTTTGCCTTATCTCCACTAGGTACAAACAGTTAGTTACTTTTAATTTTGTCCCTTTTCTATCTCCACCATGTATAAGTAGTTAGCAACGTATACGTACTTAGCAGTATGATTTTATAATTTATATTTAATGAAAAGCGTAAGGAACTTCGTTCCTGCCACCCCGCAGGAACGAAGTGTCCCGCGACACAACACGTATTTTTTTCACCTTTTTGTCCGATTGTTTGACAAGAGTAATTATTAAAGAATTTTTATATTTATTATAGACTTAATGTATAAATATATGAATTAATTTATACTTAAGTCTTCAAAATATCACTTTTAACTTTATCTGATGCCACAACTAACGCCTCGATTTAATTATGTACACGATGTAGCCCTTAAATTAAAGAAGTGATGGACGTCAAGAGCGTACTTCTTACCGTAATAACTAGGGGCAGGTAAACAGAAATATATAAAAAGTCGGATCAGATCGTAAACACATGGAGGGCGGGTTGTCTTATCTGGGCCACCCGGAACGCTCTATCATTAGAGACCAATTTCAAACTCATTTCGCTCTAATTAAAATTTTGAATCCTGATTTTCTTCTCTTTATATCGACTCGAGATTAATCGAACTCACGATAGAATGAGGTTATCGTTTTTTTTTTTATTTATATTTAGCAAATATTTTTGTCTATACTTAGTTATAAAAGTGTTGCGAATTCCCTGACTAAATCAGGACCCTATTGCTTCTGGATTTATAATGGAAGGCTTCGTTTTAAATTAGTTTTCTTTTTATTTTAAATAAAAATCAGGTTTCAGATGATTCTCCCAACACATCTATAGGGATATAAAGAATTAATTTGACGACGTCCGGTTAAATTATGTATTTTTAATATCAGCTTAATTATTGGATAGGTTATTTTACAGCTTTGAAACCGCAGTCATTCTTAACTTAATGTGTGGCATGTTAAGGAAAACATGCTCGAACTGTCAGAACAAATTTAGCAATTATGATAAAATTTCAATTTAAGCCAAAACAAAATCAATTTTGTTTTAAAAAGTCAAGAGACAGTGGCCTAGAGATTTACTTGTTACTTTATTTTATATTTTATTTTAATCCTTAATCACCACTTCAAATTTATTATTATTCATTCAAATATTTAATATTTCATTTATTAATATATATTTAACTGTAACTATAAATTCTTCATAAATTATCCCAACCAAATGGAATAGCCACTACTACCTTTTTCACGTTACTCATTAGCTATAAAACATTTTATATTCGATCTCTTATAACAATTTGAAACAATGTAGTAATCAATAAAGATAAAAAGAAAAAATAGACTGCCAATTAGTGTGGCACATAGCTTCCTCGCATCCTATCATGTACTTTATTGTTATATTAACATTAACATTATTCTTTAGAAGTTGGGTCAAACAAAAGAATAAAAGTCTCACTCTTGCAATATTTACAACACATTGTTATATTGTTTATCGCGTAAAAATTATTATTACAGTTTTAGCGATTTTTAACACATCATAGAGGTGTCACTGTTGGTTTTACTAAACAATTATATTAGAAAATAATGTTTGTCTCATTGAATACATGAAGTTAGATTTGTTTTCCGACCTAAAATTCCAATTTTAAATTTGAAGTTCACGTTTACGCGAGCATTACGCTTGGACGGATAACGTTGTCCAACGAACTCGTCCTGGGCATTGGTAAAATAACATGTCTACCAAATTTTATCAAAATCGGTTGACATTTACTCAAGTTATCGTCACACGTTTCATTATTCGCGGACACACAGACCGACAGACAGACAGACAGACACGAGACCAAAAATCTTCCCTGATATCTGAAACTGATGCTGTCTTTGAATTTTTAAAATGGGAGACAAAAAATGTATTTCTTCTCAAAAGTGAACACAATGCTTCCGTACCTTAGGTAAAGTTTGAAGCAAAATCTCTAAATAAACTGAAGTAGATAAAATGTCGGAAACCTCCTGTTTTTATTTATGTCATATAATCACAAATATTTATACTCAATACCAATAATATATATATATATATATATATATATATATATATATATATATATATATATATATATATATATATATATATATATATATATATCAGCAGAGCAATACCGTGTTTTTGCACACTGCAATAGGCTACACAATTTGCGAGAGACACCAAGGGATGTGCCACGCAAGCGTGACACATAGGAACTGTTCCAACATCAGACATAACGTCATTAAGATGTTGGCTCGGCATTATGCCATGTCCTGCATCGTTTCGTCGCGTCCGACTCATCAGGGGCCCGACGATGCCCACCCAACTCTGGACCTATACTACATCAAGAAGATCAGATATAGGACTTATCAGAGACGAGGGTGCTCTCATACCGCCATTCTTGCTTGGCTGGCAAAACACATCAGCAGAGCAATACCGTGTTTTTGCACACTGCAATAGGCTACACAATTGGACATGGCATAATGCCGAGCCAACATCTTAATGACGTTATGTCTGATGTTGGAACAGTTCCTATGTGTCACGCTTGCGTGGCACATCCCTTGGTGTCTCTCGCAAATTGTGTAATATATATATATATATATATATATATATATATATATATATATATATATACCACTACTAATTTAGATTTAATCATATTTTAATATGTTGACTAACAATGATTATGCCCAATTAAAGAAGGTTTTGTTGAAAACCAAAAAGAATTTAATAAATTTTCTGCTTGAAACATAAAGACATTTTCAAACCTAACTTTTTTTTTTTAAAAAAAAGCTTCTTTAAAGGAAAATCATATTAAATATGTATAAATATTTTCTTAGAGCATATTAAATTTGGATAGAAGATACAATAATACTTTATTTAAACAGGAATTCAATCCTTATTTATAATACGATCCAAGAAAATATTTCATTTCACGGATTTGAATTTCTAATCCGTCTTGCTTGATAAAATGTCATGTTGTGTGATCCTTTTAAGGAATATGAAGCAATAAGAATATTAAATTTTACCAGAGTCGAAATTGAATAACACAAATATTTCTGAATCTCTGAAGAATATTTTATTCATTTCACTTATTTCCAAGTTTTTTTTTTATGTATATAAGTGTTTTTTATTAATGTAATTTTTTTTTGTTATTGAATGGTTTTAAATTTCCATTCCATAGAGAATAAATAAATAAATAATATATATATATATATATATATATATATATATATATATATATATATATATATATATATATATATATATATATATATATATATATATATATATATATATATTATATATATATATATATATATATATATATATATATATATATATATATATATATATATATATATATTATATATATATTAAATGAAATAAATATTTATCATTGAAAACTGGTTCTCTGGAAATAGTTATTCAATATTGGATGAATGAAAAAGAAGATTTTCTCAGGATTTTGAAAAATATAAATTTCTCGGATTAATTTTCCAGTTTCTCTACTTCTGAAAAAAAAACTAAATTAAAAAAAAAAAAAAATAGAATATATAGTTTCGATTAGGATTCGGTTTGTTCACCAAAATATTATTATTAAGATCTCTAATATGTATCAGTAAAAGGCACTCAAAATCAATTAATTTAGATGGGTAAAGCTAAACAAATACCCAATAAAAATACCTACATAAAAATTTACCCCCTCATTTTTGAACATTATACAAAAAAAAATGTAATATTGATGATATAACTATTGATCACCTTTTATTTTTGGCTGCATGAGTTTATTTTAACGCCGAATTAAGTGGAGCTGATTGGTCATGTAAACTCTTCTCATTAAAATTACCTATTAAATATTCAAATTTTACTATTATTATTATTATTATTATTAACTATCAAAATTTATAAAATTGCAATGTAAAACTTACCAAATTAAAAATGATTGGTTGTTTTGATTGAGATTTTGCGGTACTAATTTATAATTATTATTAAAAAGGTTAATAGAAAGTAACACAACAATATTGTCACCATAATTTTATACTTATTAAAAAATTACTTCATTTATATTTTAATTTAGATTACCTTAATTTATAATTATTATTAAATTACAATGTAAATCTTACCTTATCTAATCTCAATCCTATTTCCTCCTTATCTTAATCTTATCTTATTTAAAGCTTAAATTTTTAAACTCTGTAAAAGTGTCACAAGTTTGCATGAACATGGTGTGTTAAAATAAAAAAGTCTCTCCACGACACAAAGAATTTATTTTTTCACAACGTTAAGACACAAAGAATTTTTATGTGTCTTAACTGTTTTTTGTTTTATTGTCTCGGTTTTCCTTTTGAAAAAAAAATTGATTACTGTTTGTTTAGGCACTGATGATGGCCCTATAGTGGCTGAAAGCTGCTCTGAATTAAATATTTTTTACGTGGAGAGACTTTTTTATTTTAAAACATAATGATGACCTCCACTAACGCTTCATATATTAACTTAGCGTGAACAATTTTCTGATTGAGTAAAATTATTGATCATTGAAGGAGAGCCATGTAGAACCATTGACCATGGAGAACCGTTGGCCATGGAAGAAGTCCATGGAGAACCATTGACCATGGAAGAAAGACCATGGCGAACCCTTAACTGTAGAAGAAGGACCATGGAGAACCATTGACTATGTAAGGAGGGGTGGAATTTATAATGCTGTTATTATTATATAGGCTTCATTATTATTGATCTTGAAGATAGCCCAGATTTCCTGAACTTTTTGATACACCGCCATTTGAAAAATATGTAATGCTTTACATGACTAAGGAATTCTATACTTCAATAGGACCGGTCTCCACAGAATGTCGTCCCTTTTCTTCAGCCGATTTAATATCAGGAAAGAATTTTCTATTGATCAAAAAGGTGAAACCTTAAAAAAATCTTATACATTAAATCACTACATGGAACTATGGAACATCTACATCGTACACAGGATCTTTTGATTAATTCGACTATGAGATTAACTTATACCCAAAAAATTAAACTAACAAGAATCCCACAATTTTTTTTTAGTTTTCAGCAAATACTTTTATATTTGTGTTATATTTTAGGTTATTAGGGGAAAAAGCCTGTTAATTATTTATTAACCTCTTTCATTTATTTTTAAATATTAAAGGTTTTTTGTAGGGCCAGGCTTTTACATTTACAACAATACCTCGTAGATGTAGTGTTCCGATTATAATTCATTGTTCTTTTGTTTTGTTAAAGTGATTGAAATCCACCAACTTTTAATCCGATGTGTATGACAGTGGTGTGTTCTCGCATCCGGTTTATTTAAAAAGAATAATCTGATTTATATTATTGTTATTTATGATTATTCCGTTTACTACAGTATAGTTAAACATATAATTTTAGTCGTAATGACAACACAGGTCATTTAAGGACAAATAAAATATCTACTTTACACACCTATTTAAGGAGCAGATTAACATGAAATAAATATTGCTCACTTCTCTATGAATCAAGGCAGCATAGTGCGATAGCACTCAGACTTAAATTTCACGGAAAAGTGTCTCCAATACCCTTTTATTCCCTACCTTTTATTTGACCTTCTAGTTTTTACTTTACGTTATTTTTTTGTAAACAATTTATTTAAAATTTTCTAAATTTATAAGATTAACTCGTTTAGCTCATCTTCCCACAGTCGTGAAACATATGCTATTTTTTCATTGGTAGCAGACAATGAAAAAACATTAAATATTAATCAATAATCAATATAATAATACGAAATATTAGTACATACTTAAGATTTAAAAAAAGGAAACTTTAAAAAGAGGTTACACTGACATCTAGCGGATTTTAATCGTACTAAGAAGCATTTCTTTAAAGATTGTAGCGCTAAACCGGAAGTTTTGATAACTACCAGCTGTAAAGAAAAAATTGTTCTGTACTAAGACGTTAATAATGTTTATCTACGATTGATACGAAATATAAACATTGTATCTCTTCTTAGATGCGTAGAAAGTGATTCTTTACGTACTTGTATTCATTGCGCATGCGCGTCTCATAGTTCTGAAGAATTCCTCTTCTTTACCACCCTAGGGCGGTAAAGAAAAGGAATTATTAAGCTTTACGCATGATTAGCGAGTTTGTTTACATTTAACAAAACTAGTTTGCTGTTGTATTATTAAATTAACTGTTTATATCTAGTTTTTAGTGAAAAAAAATGAGTGAATCAAGTGACTTTTACGAAAATGTGGAGAATAATACTTCTCCAGAAATAATTAATTCGGCAAAAAATACAACTCAAGAATTAATGCCATCTTTATCAAGAGAGAGATACGAACTTACATACAGCAAGTTTATTTTTTTCTGTATTTATTATTTAAATCTAACAATCATAGATAAAGTATGGTACGCAACTCGTGCGAAAACGGCATTTTCCATTGCTCGTGTGGTTTTATTACCCTCGCTGTCGCTCGGGTGCAAACTCCACACTCGCATGCAAAATGCTACTTTCCGCACTCGACGCGTAATGTACTATTTCTTTACTGGATTTTAGCTATGTTTTTTAGGCTCTAAAGTTACTATTTCACAGCCTACCACGGAAAAAAACTATTTTTACTTTCTTGTAAAAATAAATACAATTATATTAGTAATAGGCATAATATTAAATACTAGGTTAACATGTTTTATTTTGTCTGAGTCGTTCAATGAATTACTCGCACTTGTCTGCTCTCTTGCGTATTCGATTTATTTGTTGGTTGCATCTGGTCTTCTTTGTGTAAGATCAGTAAAGATTATTATGGTTTTTATATTTGACTAGACTCGGCCTTTAACCGTAAATAATGAATGTAGGTTTTACAGTTATTTTGCGGGTAGAACTCTTTGCCGTCTTATTGTACTCTAGGCCGTGTCAAATAGGTAAATTGGGCAGAACAGGTAAAGGAGAAAGCAGCAATCTTCTTTGCCTCTCTTTGAGTAAGAGTTATATATCGATTTATGAGTCTCCGGTAAAATAAAATAGAGAAATATTGAATTTACTTTTAAACTCGTACTTTCGCACATTTACTCCGAGAGAAGTTCCGATTGCAACCTAATTCCAGAAATAATTCAAGTAAGTACGATTTATCGCACGACTCTTTTTGCAGACAGTTAAAGGATATTCTCGGTCCATAAAGTATGTAGCAGTAAATATGATTTATCTTATAAGAATTCCATTTATAATTACTTCTTTTCCATACAGAGTTAGAGTTTCAACTGGTTCGAAGAATTTAGAACATTCTCTCCTTCTTGAAAATTTTTGTCGTAGTTAAGTTTACTGTATGGAATTGAAAAAAAAGAAAAAATTAAAACTATTTCTAAGGTTTGACTAGGAAAGAAAAGCACTGTTTTTGTTATTGCAAATTTATTTTATCACCTCTAAAGGTTTATAGTAAAAAGTAAGTACAACAAAGACAAGACTTAAAACCTTTTCAATTTTATTTTTTAAAAATATTTTAAAAGTTTAAAATAACAGAAGAGTGTTGTTCTCTAGAAAGTCGTGTTATAATGAAAGTATAAAGCATTCTTATACTTTCGTCTCGTACCCATTAAACCTGAAGGCATTTCGTTATAAAATTTTATGTTGTGGTCACACTTAATGATGACAGGCCGCTAAATGAACCGCTAAATAAGCGCCAAACATTTTTTCCCAAATGAATATTTTCTTTTTATATTTTATGAGTAAGGTGAGAGAATTAAATTTGGGAGTGAATGCTACGACAGTAACTAATCACGAAATAATGTACTGAAATAATATAAAGAAATAAACAATCTTTTAATGTTATTATATTGTAGGAAAAGAAAAAGTTACACGTTTTCACACTTCGTGTATTTTAATTATTATAATTAATCTTACACTCTCATGTTTTTTGGGTTTTTTTAAATGAACGGGACCGTAAGATATGTAATTTGCCAAAAATGGTCCTATAGTTAATTTAATAGCTAGAAAATGTAGAAGACACGGGTGGCGGCCAGGAATTCGTTGGTTATGGGAGAAGCCTGCTTAGCATTTCCAAGGCATTAAGCTCTCCAGGCATTTACCCTTGTCCACTCTTAGGCAAGTTAATATCCGTCATTATGGTAATGATCAATACACCGTGTTAACATAAATAAAGACACTTATACCTTCTCGAAAATAATAAAACTTAAATAAATTCAAATGGAAAATTCGACACCTTTAGTTTGACAGGAGAAAAATAAGTGGATTTAGATAATGGAGCAGAAGCAATTTCACTAATATTTATTAACGTTTCGAATTATGTCATTTAGCTTTATCTTTACCTCTTATAGAGGTGAAACCAATTTTAAACCTGTACTCGTATATATTTAATTCATGCAAATGTGTTATCTAATATACCTGATTTCATTTTTTTAAGGGCTTATAAGAATAGCCACTGTGTACTAATAAGTACTATTAAGTTTCTGTTATATACTTACAATCAAATGTTGTTTTATTATTTTGCAGATCATTAATCTATTTGCTTGTATTATATTAAGAAGATGGTCTGCCAATAATAATTAGTGTTGAACATGGCTACCTCGACTCCTATTTCGTATACTTCAATGATTTTATGCTATTACAACCTAGAACCGTGGCACATGGCGCTCGAATGGAAGGGCAAAAACCTTAACTACACCATCCTAACCTGTTCATCTTGGGCTCACTTTTCTTCTGTCACCCTCCCCCCACACCGGGGCATATCGATGGCACGGTTCAGATTCGGTTTCGGCGAGGTCCTTTGTACAGAGATTTGTCCTTATATATTAAAGATTATTGTACTGTTTATTTAATTCCCCCACCCCTTTTAAATCTGTCAATATTGTATTAATTTTTTAAATGAATTAGAGTATCAATTTCGTAAAATCGATGGTTGAGAGTCTGAGCCCAGAAGATTGAAACTTATATGGGCTACAAGGCTAATTATGACCTACCATCCAAATATCATTAAAATCAGACGAGTTGTTTTAAGATGTTGGATCGGCAGACACGGAACCAAACATTTCCTTGGTCTGAAACGAATTTTTGTCTTAGAAATGTTGAAATCGGCTGTGAAGTGAGTTTTTTCTTTACCGCGGCAATTACATCAATATAATAATAACAAATATTAGAACATACTTAAGATCAGGGTCGGACTGGGAAGAAATTTCGGCCCGGGAGTTTCACCATCAGACCAGCCCTCAAAGCTTGAGTTGGCCAAGGGACCGGCCCATTTTAGGCCTTAACCAGACCGCCCACCGGGAAAACTCCTAAACTCCCGTATAGCCAGTCTGACCCTGCTTAAGATTTAAAAAAAAGAAACCTTAAAATAGGTTACACTATAACAAAAGATAATTAAGACGCATTGACATCTAGCGGATTTTAATCGTACTAAGCATTTCTACAAAGATTGCAGTGCTAAAAACGGAAGTTTTGACAACTAACAGCAGGAGAGAAACAATTTTTACGTCCTAGGACGTAAAAAAGTTTTTCTTTTCAGCTAGGAGTTATAAAAATATTTTTTAAGTCCACGTAATGAAAAAAATGGATTTTAGCTAATATGTTTTTTAGGCTTTAAGTTACTATTTCACAGCCTACCACGGAAAAAATTATTATTCTTCAGAACGATCACACAGCTTTTGTTATCTTCAGTTAGTTCGAAAGAAAAATAAATGTGCCATATAAATTAAACTATAATAATTTAAACAAAATATTTTTACCTATTATAGAAAACTGCGCTTTTTTAGTTCGGTAAAACGAAATGTAGGCTTACTTGAGTCCTGAATATCTTGAGAAATATTATATCCTAGTTTTCAACAAAATGATCGAATAGTTTTAAAATTATTAGTTATTAGATAAAAGGATTGTTTAACCATTGTGTGTATATGAGTAAAGATTCTTTTGGTATTTGGTTAATATTTATCTAAATGCTAACTTTTGCTTCGGATTCATTTTTATTAAAAGATGGAACGTAGTTTTTATCTTGTACGTTATCTCTTATAACAACCTCCCTCGTATATTCTTATTATATAGGGATTTTCTACATTATCCCTCGGATAACAGGGAACAAAACCTGATCTGAGTATCATCCTATTCAGAGAAAATTTAATATTAACTTTCAGAATAATGGAGAAGGGAATATTGTTATGGAGGACCCTTGTTTGACAACTTGATATTATGGAAGTAAGTATTATATCTATTTCAATTTTATTATTTGTGTGGATATTGGAAATATAAACTATATTGTTTAAAAATATAAGATTTTAACCAAGTATACACTATAATCAATTATGTATTCGATGGAACCCTGAAAAACGATTTACCATACCTCGGTGGAATATTATTATCATAGATTCTTGGTATTAAAGCCAAAGAGAAAATGATCAAGATGTAAGATTTCATATCTATATTTTACTAAACCTAAAATAGGTACTATAATACATAATACTTTAACAACAGAGCAAATATTACTTTATTTTCCGTGAAGTACGTTGCTAGAGTAGTAATAATAATGGAATAAAAAAACAAACAAATTATTAGTATGCCAATTATTACATCTCCATCTATTGGCCTTTTCTTTTATCTGGCCATTGATGAGATTTATGTCAAATTATACATAATTCACCTTCATTTTAAATATTTTGAAAGAGTTCACAACATAAAATTGTTTAATTTTATTGATGTTGGGTCATAAGGAAAATAATAATAATAATAATAAAATAGCTTTATTTGCATAAAAAAGATATACATAACGACATGTTTTATAATAAGGAAGCCAACCCATGGCCATTAAGCCGACGGGGGATGTTTAAAAAATGAATAATAAAATGTAAAATAAAAAAAAAAATAAAATAAGTTGATTATAAAACAATTATTTTTAAAATCAAGCTTTTATTCGTATTCTTCCCAGCAAACCCTTTCATTTGATACCCATATCATCATCGTGCCTAAAACATAACTAGTCCGTCATCTTAGGCTGCCGGCCATATTGAATTTAGAATGACGTCACTTTGCTAACCATCATTAAACGTCATCCAAATTAAACGTGTATGCAAAATTTCAATTCAGTCGGTTGAGGATGACTGCTTTAAAATTCAGTTGCAAGATTTGACCAGAACATACATACATACTACATACATACATACAAACATTGTAAGTTAAATAAAAGCTTGTAATAATTATTCCACCATCTTGAAATGCCCGCCATATTGAATTTAGAATGATTTCACTTAGCTAAATATGCATTGCCATCCGAACTAAACGTGTATGCAAAATTTCAATTCAATCTTGCAAACATTGCAAGTTAAATAAAAGCTTGTAAAAAAACGTAATTTTCTGATACATAAATAATTTTTTTCTCTCTCTCTCTTACAAGTGCTTTTAAGTCTGCTGTAAGAGCTAGAGAAGTTAATTTGCAAAATAAAAGGAACAAATATTAATATTCGTAATAAAAGTAGATAAAAATAAAATAAACATCTCTCGGTTAGAAAAAACCCATTCATGGAACATATAAAATTAGAGTGGGGGAACACCTTAGTCCAAAGTTTCCAAAAAACTTTTGGGGATAGGAGTGAAAATGCATTATAAGCATATGTATAAATATATATATAAAGAGAAATACTCTCCAATTAGGCAATCCAATTTTTTGGGTGAGAAAAATATAAAGTTAATAATTAAAGTTTTCTATAAAAAATTGTCTATATTTTGTACTCTTCCATAAATATGCCACTAGAGGGGTCCAGTTCCCACTCCTCAGAAACTCTGCGAAGTCAGTCCTCCAAGGACAATCTAGCTTTACCAATCAATGTATGTTTTCCTATATTCTTGGATGGTAATTAAAACAATATTTAGTGAGGAAGGGTAAACTAGGTGTGCAATTCAGTTGTCTACTAGCAATATTGAGCTGAGAGTGCATTTTAATCTTAAACTATAAAAATTTGTATTTATAATCAGCTGAAATCGGATAAAAAATAGTAATATTTCTAATTTTTAATTAAGAGAACAAATTTTTTTTCCTGTTTTTCTATTTTACCCCCCTCTTAAATGAAAATATGACAAAAATGAACATAACAACAATAACTGTACTCTTAAAGAGCTTTCCAACAACATGCATCATGAAGGGCATACTATTTTAACTTTTTTACCCCGTAACCCTGTGTATCAATTTGGGCCATTTCAGATTTATACCTTCCTGTGGTTGGTCACTATGACCGTGCCGAATTATGTGCGGATCAGTTCAACCGTTCAGGAGGAGTATGAGTCCAACCAAATGCAAAGTGTAGTATAAGAGCTTCGCTTCGCTCAGCTCAATTAATTAAAATATTTTATGATTTTAGAACCGAGATGTAGATAGTTAAGTTTCATGAATCTGGCTCAATGCAGGTGCATGAAACTAAAGGGCATTCAGAGAAAGTACAGTCTAGAATTCTCTTATTTTTATAGAATTTTCCATTAATATGACATCAAGAAAAAGTCTAAGATGCAATTTGTTAAATACCTCCTTTGATGTTTTCAAATGAAAAGAAATTGCAGCTTATAGTCTAAGATCATTAGTATCTGTCGGAAATTCTTTGTTCTTTTTCATAAAAAAAAAAGAAATCTTTTGTATAAAAAATCACTATCCATAAAAATTAAAGTCGGATTCACAAAGATAATTGAAACGTCCTCTCAATAATTAATCATAATATAAGAGAGTCAAAGATTAATTGAGAGTTTTTTCCCCCTTTAATACTCTCCTCTCTTTTTTTTTCATTCTGTGGAAGACCGGTAGGCAGTGAAAAATATTAGATACAAAAGGTTTTTGGAACGTGACTAAGGCTGAAAGTAATCAGTCAGAGAAATATGACAGGAGAGGATTTTCAAGGAGAAGGGGCAAGCAATTCTGTAGCAACTTGTTACCCTAACGATCGGGCAACTCGCCTGCAAGTTATTGCCCGTATTCACCACAGGATAAAAAAAAAATCTATTAATATAAACGAGACTCAATCTTAGTATATTATCGTTCGGACCTTTTTCAATTCAGTAGAACAGATCAATTTTGATCCTCCAAAAGTACAAACGAAGAATTCAGAAGAAGTTTTGGTTTAAAAATCAACCACAGAGAAAATTGCTTCATCAAAATAATAGCTTGTTTGTATTGAATCAATCTGAATAAAGAGGTATGTATTGTTACTGTGCGCATATTATTTCTGTAATAACTCTACTATAACCTTGTTTTTTCAATTTTTTTTATCCAAATTTAATGGAAATGTATTCAAGAGTTAAAAATCGCAGAGAAAATTTCTTTTTTCGTTTTTAGAAACTACATAATTGAATAAATCAAAATAACAAGCAGAAATAAGCTTGCTTTTTCCTACTAGTTACCTATCCCTATCAATATTATTAGTATTAGTCTAAGGACTTATAATGTAAGTGTGGTTTCACCTACCCAATAGAGTACGTATGAACATAAACAATAATGTATGAAAATGCTTAAGAAAATGCTTTAGAGAATTTAGTCTTTCTTTGTTAACATGCGCAGTGGTCGTAGAATTGATTGAAACACAATAGACTTGTATTTGTAGAAAAACTTTGGGATCAAACAAATAAATAAGCATGATCTGAAAATTGATTCCGTAAAAAAAAAAAAAATAGACTGCCAATTAGTGTGGCACATAGCTTCCTCGCTATCTATCATGTACTTTATTGTTATATTAACATTGAAATTATTGTTATATTGTTTATTGTGCAAAAACTATTAATAGTTTTAGCGATCTTTATCACTTCATAGCGGTGTCGCTGTTGGTTTTACTAAAAAATAAATTGTATTGGATAAAAAATGTTTGTCTCATTGAATAGATGAAATTAGATTTTTTCCCGACCTAAAATTCCAATTTTAAATTTGAAGTTCACGTTTACTCGAGCGTTGCTTGCGAACGCTTGGACGGATAACTTTGTCCACCAAACTCGTCCTGGGCATTGGTAAAATGAACATGTCTACCAAATTTCATCAAAATCGGTCGACATTTACTCAAGTTGTCGTCACGCGTTTCATAATTCGCGGACACACAGACCGACAGACAGACACGAGACCAAAAATATTCCCTGATGTCTGAAACGGATTTCTGTATTTCTGGTATTTCTGTTTTAGCGAATTTTCAAAGAAAATTACGCTACTGCAATGGCTTCAAAATTTTTGAAATGCGAATTTTTGAAAAAATTTTCCATGGAAATCCGTTTTAGACCATTCTGAATCGATTCCTAAAATTTAACACTTTTTTTTATGTATGTATGTATATATGTATGTATATATGTATGTATATATGTATGTATATATGTATGTATATATGTATGTATACATATGTACATATGTATGTATATATGTATGTATATATGTATGTATATATGTGTCACTCCAGACGATATCTCCCCTTAGGATGCACTTAAAAATTTCAAACAAATTTTAAAATGTCAATAATATCAAAAGAAAGGATGAGTTCGTTGGCCAGAATTTTTCGAGTTCATTTAGGGGTCAAATTTTTACAATTTAGGGTCAAAAATAGCATAAAACCGTCTTTTTTCCATTTTACCCCCCTTTTATATGAAAATATGATAAAAGTGTACATAACAACAATTACTGTACTCTTAAAGAGCTTTCCAACGACATGCATCTTGAAGGGTAAATACGATTTTGACTTTTGAACCTCGTTTTTGTCTCTGTGTACCAATTTATTTTTTTTCACCCATGCAAATTCAAAACCAAAATTTTCCTATATTATCATAAGCCAATAATATACAGATTTCTTTGAAAATTCGCTCATTAAGTCATGGTGCATGACTGGACTTTTTTAAAATCTGAGACATAAAATTTTTTCGTTTTCAAAAGTGAACACAATGCTTCCGTTACCTTCGGTAAGTTCGGGAGCAAAAATTAAAATTAATTTTGATATTAATAATAATAATCCATCTTTATAACGAAAGTTCAAGGCGATGTTGTAGAGCCTAGCTGATCAAAGTTTTTTTGACGGTTAAATTACTAACAAGGAAGGGCATGCGACCAACTACTGAATTCTTACCCAATTTTCATCATTCAAAAGTTAATTTTTAAAAGTGTAATGTAAACATAATTGTTTTGAATTAGGAGCAAATCGATTTGAACCTCCCATCTCACTTACAGACAATGAAATTGATCAATTTAAACACAAAATCACGTATACTACTTGGGAATAAAAATAACGATATATTATATCGCTCTATGCATACTCACACGCACACACATATATGTACAGTACGTCCTCAGATCGACACATGAAGAGGTAGAAAAGACAAACATTTTTTTAATTGAAATTTTATCTTCTGGGATTCAGCCCTGCTTGTCTAGGAACTAGGTATGTCTTGGAAATTTTTTAAAAAAAGTTATTTTTCTCACTAGTAAAGCACTTTTTCTCTTGGAGATACGATAAAATGGTATTTTATAAAAGTTGTTCAGAAAGAAAAACTAAGTAAGAGTACAATATTTTATTTTAACATTTTATTTTTTGTTTTACCATTTTCTTGAATTTTTGATGATATTGAAAAGTTTCATTGAGATAGATTCTTAAAAAGTTGATGAATTATACAAGTGCAAAATAGTTTTAGTTTACTTAAATTCGTCTGATCAGACATTTAGATTATAATTATAAGAAATAAGAATAATAAAAATAACAAAATATGGGAAAAGAAGAACTTTACTAGAGAGAAAAATTACTATATTTGTAAATTTCCAAGACATATTTGATTTTCCGAAACTAAAATTATGACATACATTAGTTTCCATTCAAGCAGGGCTGAACCCCGGAAGACGAAATTTCGATTCAAGGAAATTTTAGTATTTTTCAATTATTCATGCGTCGATCCGGGGACATACTGTTTATGTGTAAATACAGGTTGTTTGGTCGAAGATGTAACAAACGAAGAGGGCAGATTCTACCCATCATTTGAAACAAAAAACACTTATATACCATGGGTCAATTCTCAGCACAATAATTTTTTTTGTTATTTTCCAAGATGCGACCATTTTACTCTTAAATATTTTATCTACAATTGATACAAAATATAACGTTTTATTTCTGTTTAGATGTGTAGAAAGTGATTCTTATCGTACTTGTATTCATTGCGCATGCGCGTTTAATAATTCTTCGATATTTCCGCACTAGAGCGGAAATAAAGAAGAATTCTTCACCTTATCGCAGGATTAGCGTGTTTGTTTACATTTAGCAAAACTAATTTGCTGTTTGTTTAATTAAAGTAACTGCTTTTTTTGTATTTATTATTAAAATCATGTCTATAGTAGGTTGTAAAAGCATAAAATCATTTAAGTATATGAAATAGGATGTGAGGAAGCCATGTGCCACACTATTGGCAGATAGTGTGGCAGATGAGTGTGACAGATGAGTGTGACAGATGAGTGTGGCTGATGAGTGTGGCAGATGAGTGTGGAAGATGACTGTGGAAGATGACTGTGGCATTATTATTATGTTATATAGAAATGTCGAAAAAGTTAGCTTTTAATTTTTGCCTTTAGACCCTACTGCAATAAAACTATTTTATGTTAATGCTTGCATTTCAAGATATGCATATTTAGTTCTGTCTTCGGATGAATAATCCCAGTCTGATGAATGTGGAAAACACAAATGGATAAAAAAACATCGTTACTTTAAGTTGTGTTTGTTTCAAGTCGTTCCCTTCAATAAACAATCCAAATTTGTTTTTAAAAAGCTTTCTTATACAATAGTGGATTTTCAAAAGCAATTCAATCAAATTATGTAAATGGTTATAAAGGAAGATTAAAGATAAAAAGATATTTGTATTGAAGAAATGTCATTTTGTCATATGAGGCGCCAGTAGATGAATATGTCTAAGGATTATGAAGGCAGTATTATTCCCCAACAGACATCTCAAAGTAAAAATCATCTGGATATATCTGAACACAAGACGACATCGTTTTTTTTTGTTGTTTTTTTTCTTTAAACCCCACCCACACACCAAGTCCTTTTAACAATACAAAAGCCAACCCACTTAAACCTATAAATTTCCTTTTCGACGCCCATTTATTTCTAGTGGGTACTGTGTCATTTGAAACTTAAAGAAAAAAAAACAACAATTTAAATGGAACGAGGAGGTATGAAAATTTCCGTACAATATGCTAAATGAATTCGATTCATTCTGTTGTAAAATAAAAATAAAAAAAAATATAAAATATAAATAAATACGACGGGCCGGATATTCTATATATCTGAGTGGGTTTGGTCCATTTTAAAGAACAATACTGGACTCTGAGAACCAAGACGAAAGAATAATTTAATATACAAATTCTTTTAATGACGACTAATAAACAACATTACTAACGTCTCTTTAATGGCAATAAGTACTTAATAACATTCTAAAACAATATGTATGCACTAATTACGGCAATAAAATATGATTCAATTACAGGGGTTGTAGCGATTGTTGATGGATACTAGTTTAGGCGTTGAGGCATTATGTCTGCTCTTATGTCTTGCTTTTGCATCAACGTCAAAGCAAATTATACATTTCAGAAATGTGATCTTTGTAAATTCAAATAGTTTAGATGGCGTAGGAAGATCACGGGTACGTATTAGGGATCTCATGCCGGCTATATCTAAGTATTTACCTCTACTCAGAAGTATAAATTTTAAATAAAAGCTACGGTGTAAAGATTATGTATATTCAATATGTTGAATATTGGTGCACACTGCGTAAAAATTAATCGATTTCATTCAGCCAGTTTTGCTCCTATAAATAGTAAGACCAGTGTCGTTCGGCATACATATAAAATGTTTTGGTCAGATTTGGTTATCGTAATGTATGACAGGAAAAAGAATCAATATTTTTTTGCAATTCTGATGAATGTTCAGACAAAACTTTAATTTGATATTTTATAGGTTACATCAACATATTTGCTTGGAGACCCTGAGCATCTTAATTTATTATACAAATTTAATAAAATTACAATAGCAATTATATTTGGTGTAAAGTCGGAGGGAACTGAGAGAGCCTCTTATTACAGGAAGAATTTACACGAGCAAACAGCACTCTGCAGACTTAAAATCGGTTACAGTTACAAGAGACTTAATCACAGCTACCTGTTTACTAGGCACAAGAAACTTCCAAAGTGTTGACTCTTTAACGATTCCTCAAGCGTATTACATCATCTGAAAGACTGCCACCAACTTGAGAAACCTACACAGAAATATTAGAAAACAATAAACAGGTCAAGTTTGTGCTAGTCAGTACACAGCGAGGGTCCGTAGGCCACACTGTATAGTGTTTAACTGTAAAGTGTATATATAAACAGTGTTTTTTTTTTAAATGCTAAAAAGCTTACTTTGACCTATCCTAAGGTCTGATATTCTCAAAACACACTCTGATAAAGTATTTTTTTTCCACTGAACCGGACTACAACCATATAAATACATCGAAAAGACCATAATTATAAAAAAAACGTATTTTGTCAATAAAAAATAAAATAATATTTTTTCCGTGGTAGGCTGTGAAATAGTAACTTTAGAGCCTAAAAAACATAGCTAAAATCCATTTTTTCATTACGTGGACTTAAAAAATCTTTTCATTACTCCTAGCTGTAAAGAAAAAATCTTTTACGTCCTAGGCACTAAAAGATTTTTTCTTTACGGCGGGTAGTTGTCAAAACTTCCTTTAGTACCGCTGCAGTCTTTGTAGAAATGCTTCTAGTATGATAAAAATCCGCTAGATGTCAATGCGTTTTATTTATCTTTTCTTATAGTGTAACCTCATTTTAAGGTTTCTTTTTTTAAGTCTTAAGTATGTACTAATATTTGTTATTATTATATATTGATTAGTGATTAATATTTAATGTTTTTTCATTGTCTGCTACCTCGGAAAAAATAGCATATGCTACGCGATTGTGAAGTGTTTTTTCTTTACTTTGGCAATATTTACAGTCTCGCTTCGCTCGACAGTAAATGTAATTGCCGCGGTAAAGAAAAAACTCACTTCACAGCCTTGTAACATAATATACTATTTTCCGTGGTAGGCTGTGAAATAGTAACTTTAGAGCCTAAAAGACATAGCTAAAATCCATTTTTTCATTTCGTGGACTTAAAAAATCTTTTCATTACTCCTATCTGTAAAGAAAAAATCTTTTACGTCCTAGGAACTAAAAGATTTTTTATGTCCGGCGGGTAGTTGTCAAAACTTCCGTTAGTACCGCTGCAGTCTTTGTAGAAATGCTTCTAGTACGATTAAAATCCGCTAGATGTCAATGCGTTTTATTTATCTTTTCTTATAGTGTAACCTCTTTTTAAGGTTTCTTTTTTTAAGTCTTAAGTATGTACTAATATTTCTTATTATTATATTATTGATTAGTGATTAATATTTAATGTTTTTTCATTGTCTGCTACCTCGGAAAAAATCGCATATGCTACGCGACTGTGAAGTGTTTTTTCTTTACCTTGGCAATATTTACTGTCTCGCTTCGCTCGACAGTAAATGTAATTGCCGCGGTAAAGAAAAAACTCACTTCACAGCCTAGTAACATAATATACTATTTCTATATACCTATGAGGAACAGTAAATAGTTAAAGTTTTAAATTCAGTTCTGTTGGGAAATGATTTAAGTCTGATTTTCTATTTACACTTGGAACAGAAGGGGGAGTATTGTTTGCTAAGCTGCGGACTTGTTGAGGGCGTGGAAAGAGAAGAGGGACCTCTGGCTTCGATTTGTTGCTCAGAAGAGCCTGGAGGTCTTTGAATTATAATGAAAGGGTCTGGGAGGTTCAGAGATGAATGGTCCAGATACTAAAAAGACTTTTAAAACCATTACATAAAACTTTATTGTTATGACTCCAACAGCTTGATTGAAAAAAACCTAACATGTTTTTAAATTTTGTTTTCCATATATTTTTAATAGTTTCAACTAAATTTTCACTATGAAAAACAAGATACTAAATACTCCAGGATTAACCTAATTTTTTTATAATCGAGTTATTTTTTTTACTTAGCTATTATTATAACGTGAAAATGGAAGTTAAATTTAAAATTTACAAACTGAAATACAAGTTTTTTTATTTTTTTATCTTAATAACTATTATTTTGTGCAATGAGTGTAAAATAATCTACTAATCTTATCTAATCTAATAATCACATGAAAAATGCAAAAGATTTTTATTACATACTTGTAATAAGTTTTGTAAATTTATAAACATAGTCTGTAATTATAAGCCACTTTAAGCATAATTTATCTAATATTTCTCTATAAAAATATGTGATTTAAGTTACAAGTTGTTTTAGTTATACTTAAAAAAGTCATTTTGTACCAATATCTTTCGATAAATTTTACATTTAAAAATTAATGTGTTGTAATTTTAATCTAATTATCTGCTAGATTGTATTTAAGATAAATTATTTTAGACAGTATATAATCGATAATTAGGATGAATGAAAAACAGACTTATATTATACCTAAACTAAAATACAATATTTAGAGAGAGAAACCCAAATTTATACTAACCAGTTTAGAGAGAAAAAATTAATAGCAAAAGAACATTTTTAAAAACAAGCTTTTATCTAGGGCTATCAACCATATTGGATTTTGAGTGAAGGTATCTCATTTTTCGTATTCTTCTCGACAAACACTTTTATTTGATACCCATATCATGGGCATGCTTAAAACATAACTAGTCCACCATCTTGGGCTGTCCGTTATATTGGATTTAGAATGACGTCACTTAGCTAACCATGCATTGTCATCCAAACTAAACGTGTATTTAAAATTTCAATTCAATCGCTTGTGGATAACTGTTTCAAAATTCAGTTGCAAGATTTGACCCGAACATATATTTACAAGAATACATACATACATACAAACATACATACATACATACATACATACATACATACATACATACATACATACATACATACATACATACATACATACATACATACATACATACATACATACATACATACATACATACAAACATTGCCAGTTAAATATAAGCTTGTAAAATACACACAATATACAAATTATAGAGGTGGTGTATATTTATGTCAGGAAACAGTCTTGATACTAACATATCTGAGTTCAATTTTAGTGAGCGACAATTACTTGTCACTCAACACTCCTAAAGCGATTTAGTAATTCTTCCCCTTTATTGATTTTAAAAACTGGATAATGTATTTGTAGGGTTTCGAGTACATTCTAGAAGCCATTATGCTTTTGGTAGTTCATCACATCTTTGATTACATCTCCTGACCTATTTTAGCTAGAGATTTGAAATTTGGTACACAACCAACTTAAAAAAAAAAAAAAATTGCTTGCATACGAGTCTGCAAGACAGTGAGACATTTTTATGTAACGCTTTTTGAGTTTATGTGTGTAAGTAAACTAAATGACCTATTTACAGCTGTTTCTACGATGTTGCAATATTAGCAGTAGTGTAACAACACTTCATCTAATGTAAATAGTATTTGTAAAAATAAGGGGTTGTTTTTACAGGATACCCACAGTTAATTACACAAAAAGGGGTACGTGGGTTGAGTACTGCTGCTCTAGACTAGACTTTACTAAGTGTAGTAGAGTAGAAGAGCGCTGGGCTACAGGCTATAGAGTGGGGGAGAACCGAAGGCAGCCGAACCTACACGTCCCGTCCTCGGTTACCTTTGAGTCCGCGGTAGGGACTCCTACCGCGAAGGAAGGTCCTACAGCTGTAGACTGGATTGCAAACCTCCTATAGGTTTCTGAATCCCTGTCACACTTTTCTGAGTTTTTAGGTAACATAACGCTTTTTGAGGTATGTCCATAGCCAAAACATAAAAATGTCAAAAAATATTTATGCCCAAAAACAGGAAGAATGTTGTGAACTTCACACTCACAATATAAGTTTTCAGCGATCAGCTTCAAGGGTGAGCAGGTCACAACATTTTTATTATTTAAAAATTTTGACTAGAGTATAATTTTAAAGGAATTGGAAAGTAAATCACAAATAAATATCGGGTATTTAAAATGGCGGCCATTTTACCCCCCAAAATAACCAAAAATTTTCCCCCTGCGCTACCCCATAAGGACTGGTTCTAAAATTTCAAAGAAATACATAAATATACTATACATCTCTGTAGGACATTAATGGAGCAAACATAAAAAAATTAAAGTTTAGAAATTTTGGGTGGCGTAACCATGGAGACCAATAATTTAACTAGAAAATATGAATAAAATATAAAAACAGTGTAGGAAATATGCATTTTTATGACCAAAAAACCCTTTATTAGCTTCCTAGGAAGTACTTGACGGGACCTTCTAGTTGAATAGTCAAGTTTTTTTGTTTTTTTTTTCGAATATTTGTTTCAAATTTGTTCGAGCAAGAATATGTTCTGATGGTAAAAATAAAACGCATTACAGTTGATCGCAAAATCTTAATTTTATAAAAATGTTTGAACTTAAGACCTACATACACGATCAAAGTTGGCTTATTAAACCAGTTTTTACAAAAAAGTTTGATGTTGTATGGGTGAAGTTTGTGAGTTGAACGGCTTGGTGAGATGTCAAACATACTTAACAAACGTTTGATCAAAATTTCTTGTCACATTTCGATCAAAGCAAGTTTGATCGTGTATGAGGGCCTGTGCGAAAATATTGTAATGCATTACAGAAAAGAAGGCATCAAATATGCCAGTCTTTAGTGAGGTATCACAAACAGTTCCAGAGATTTTAATGGATTTAACATATTTAAATGGACTACATTTTAGTATTTTCACGTTTTTTCAGAGTTTTTTTTTTTTTGGGGGGGGGGGGGGGGGGGGGTAGTTCCCCCGAATTTGGAGCTAAATTTAATTTTTTTGATTTCGCCTCGGGTTATGATTTTTCCGAACATGAATGCCAAATTTCGTCAAAATCGGCTCTGTAGTTTAGGCTCCAGGCGTCTGCACGCAGACGACAGACAGTCAGCCATTTTTTAAAAACAATTTTTTTTTAAAAATCCTTTTTTGACTCAGGGGAGTTTAAAACGTGTAAATCCATCAAAATCTCTGAATCGAATTTTCACGCCATCCCAATAAAAAAAAGAAAGTAAAAAGATGTTTAATGCTTGTTGACTGACTAATTGATAAAACCCACTTAATGGCCATTTTAGAATTAGTCAACTTGCGTTGAGGGATACCTTAAGACATTTAAATGTATTGTATTTCTTTAAAGGAGTGAAACTAGAAAAAAAATATCTCTATTTTAGCAATAAACAAAAGTCAAAATTCTAAATGCGAAAATATATGATATTTTATCGGATGGTCCATAGAAAAACAAGCTGTACCATCCATCCATAACCCACTCATCGAATAAATTACATAATTCATCATTTTTATGCTTTAAATTTAAATTTCAAAAACTTGAGTGCAATATGATTTTTCTTTTTTTTTGCATTAACGTTTTTTTTTTTTGTTCTTTTTATATACATCACCAAAAAAAACTTCTTAACACCTTTCTTATCCAATTAAATCGACTCTTATTCGAAAATGGTCTTAAATTATTGTAAAAAAGCTTTAAGGCGTTTTTTTTACAATGATTGAACTCATACGATACGATGTAATTTATTTGTTTACGCTTTTTTTTTATCCGGTCCTGAATATTTTTAAACGGCGTTTATTTAAGGAGTTTGCTCCAAAGAATTGATCTGACCGTAAAACTGTCTCTGTATAATACACTCCACTTATTTATTCCCTATAAAATAAATGCCATTTGAAAAGATGGATCATAAATATCGTCGAAATACCAGACACATATACATTTAAAATATGTACATACATTTTAAATTTTAGATGTGTATCGTTATTTCTTGGTGACAATAAAATAAATTGGATATGAAATTCTTGGACATTCGGCAATATCCATATTAGTCTTGGACACAAAAAACGGATGAGATAACCATCTGTTACTGTTTTCTTATAAAAGGCTAGCTGAGTATATAAAAATGATTTTTAAATTCAAAAGATATTTATTATTTAGAGTAATAGTTTAACTCCTTACAAAGTAATAGAATGATTTTGATTTTTAGTGATTTTTAATTCTCAACCTTTTTAAAGATTTTGATGGCTTGTTTAATCCTTGAATATATTTTAGCTAAAATAATTCTAAATAAAAATCAGTGAAATACATAAATAAACCATTTTATGAGGCATTAGAATGCATACATTTACATACACCTTCTATAAATTTACTAAAATTGAAAGCCACTATGCGTCTGAGTTCCAAAGCCATGTTTTTTTTGGAACGAAGTTCCTTATGGCACGTTCTGGAGCCCGGGAGTGAATCCAAAAAAAAACGACCAAAATCACCGTCACAAAATATCCGTCACGCAAAATCCGTCACGAAATCTACCGATGACAATAACTTGAGTAAAAGATCACCGAGTTAGATGAAATTTGGTACACATGTTCATTTTACCAATGCCCAGGCTGAGTTCGTCGGAAAACGTTATCCGCCCAAGCGTTCACGCGCAACGCTCTCGTAAACGTAAGCTTTAAAAGACGGGAAAAAGTGTTATTAAGGAAGCCTGTTACTTGACTTGTTTTGATTATTTTTGTTAAATATGTCAAAAATGTCACTTTGTTTTGTAAATAAATAAAATACCATCATTTAAAATTTCAACCTGATACAAGCAGAAGCTGTAGAGTAGGGAAGAGGTATATTTTATAATATTTTATATTAATTGGCCGGGTAGGTAGAAAACAGTCCTATTTCAATCCAAACTCCTTTAACAAACATACTCTTTCCCTATAAACTCATCATGATCAACTTTTTTCTTATTTTTAATATATATTTATAGTATGACGCTTGCTTTAATTATACAAATAATGATTTTCTTTTCATTTTTCCTTAACTCTGCCAGGTATAAACAGTTCGTTATTTTAAATTTTGTCTCTTTTCTAACTCCGCCATGTATAAGTAGTTAGCAATGTATGCGTACTTAGCACTGTGATTTTATAATTTATATTTAATGAAAAATGTAAGGAACTTCGTTCCTACCGGCCGTCCCACGACACCACACGTATTTTTTTGACAAATAATTTTAAATAAAAAAAAAAAAAAAAAAACAGTAAAATAAAGAGCAAAATTATATGCTTACTCTCTATAACATGTAGTTTTGAAGATATATAATATCCCAATCGATCAGGATATAATTAAGAAATAAAATATAATAATACTTTAATAAATGGTTATACCATTTAATTCCATTGTAATTACAATTGAAAGATATCAATTTAGATAAAAACTAGAAATTGATTTTAAGTATTAACTCAGCTATAGAACTTTCTCCGGCACATATTGATTTTCTTTAAAATTTGATTCTGTAAAATATAGTTATTAGTGGGAAGACAGCGTTTTTATTCAATGAAATTTCTTAAACATTTACCATTTATGGCCAAGGATTTTTATCATTTAGCTCTTTCAAATACAATCCATCATTCTTATCAGATGATGATCTCATAAAAGTAACAGTAATCAAGAAATGTTAAGGTTTCGTGAAATAACTTTTAAAGGTCACTTGTTGATTTGCGGGGAATTTGATCATCGATATTTCGAACTTTGTTTATTATAAACAGGAAATCAATTTTTTTAAATTCAGTTAGAGAAACTTTATCTTTGACTAGTAATTTTGAATATATATTTCCTCATTGCAAGGTATAAAGAGCTTGTTAGTCAAATTCAGCTATCTTTCGATCAACCTATCCAGACAGAGACAGGTAAAAACATGGAAGCGTAATGTAGAAAATACATCTTATCGTAACCAATAATACTAAAATGAAGTCTTAATGGAAGTCAAAGAGACAATATTATATGTGTATACTGCTTCCGAGCTTACAGAAGGTAAGGGAAACTATGAGATCCTTAAGAAGAACGAAGAAATTTTATGTCTTCGATTTGTAAAAAATCCAAGAAAGAAAACATCAGGGAACATTTTTGGTTCCGTGTCTATCTGTCTGTCGGTCTGTTACTCAATTTTAGGGAACCAACATAAGAGGCGTGTCCCAAAAGTAAGGTCTACATGAGCCTAGCGCACGAGGGCATTGTTTTCCGAAAATACTGCACTGCTACATAGTTTGGCTCTTTACCTTCCCCTGGATACCCTAGTTGACCAGATCGGACCCTTGCTTGGCGTGTGACAGTCAATAGAGATGGTTGTGTCCACGCTGGCTACATCCACCTCCCTTCATGTCTACACTCAGTGTGAACTCCGCTCAATTATTCGTTTCTTTAATTCGAGGGGTGAAACCCCCATTTCCAGTCATAAAAAATTGAAGGAGACATATGGAACGAACTGTACGTCTGGGGAAAATGTGAGGAAGTGGTGTTGAGTGACCACTCAAATGGAGGCACTCTCTCTCTCTCTCTAAAAAAACGGAAGTTCAAAGTCACGCAATCTGCTCTGAAAATCACGGCAACAGTTTTTTAGGACCGGAAAAGGGTTCTTCTCATTGTTTTTATGCCTACCGGGACCACAATCAATGCAGTCTGTTATTGTGAGACTCTGAAAATTCTGCGCAGAGCAATCCAAAATTGAAGACGAGGCATGCTGACTAATGGGATTTGGGATTTGCCTTCTACATGACGACGCTCGGTCACATGTTGCCCGTGACACAAGAGCCGTTTTGGAACAGTTTGGTTGGGAAATTTTATCTCCCCCCTCCCTCCTACAGCCCAGATCTTGTCCCGTTGGACTTCCACTTGTTCTTGAGCCTGAAGAACCATTTTGGAGGAAGAAGGATGGCTACAGACGAGGAGGTGAAAACAGAAGTCACTGGGTACCTGGCAAAAGAAGCTGGCGGCGAGTTTTTATGAGGAGGGCATAAAAAAAACTTCCAGTGCACCTTGAAAAGTGCATCCAAGTGAATGGCGATTATGTTAAAAAAAAAATAGCACTTATATACACAACATACCCATGTATTTTGTTTTTCTAATAAACCTATTATCTTAAAAATTACACGTCTAATTTTAATTAAATTTGTATGGTAGGCCATAATTAGCACATTGTTGGTCCCGTATAAGTTTTAACCTTCTGCGCCCATTTTTTTCTCTTCCACATACTCATAAACATATATTTAATTACACCTATATCTTCAAAAGTACTCAACAGATTATAATGAAATTTAGATGGTTTGTCGAAAGTAGCTCGCGGATAGCCCAAGATTAATTTCAATCGTTTGCGTTCTTTAAATTTTGCTAAATTAATAATTTAATACATGAATTTCAATATATTTAATACAAAAATATGTTCAATAATTTAATAAAACATTGAAAGATTTAAAAAACAGGACAATAATGGGTTGTAAAAACATAAAATTATTATATTTCACGAAAAAGAATACGAGGAAGCTATGTGCAACACTAATAAGCACACTATTATTTTATATACATATATGTACTTTTACAACATCCTAGGAGTTTTCTATTATTTTGAATAGAAGGAAAATATAAATTTGCACCAAGGGCTCATAACTAAGGCGACATAAAGTTCAAATTAATTTAAGAATGGTACATTAAATGTTCTCA
Source organism: Gerris lacustris (assembly GCA_951217055.1). Lineage (NCBI taxonomy): Eukaryota > Metazoa > Arthropoda > Insecta > Hemiptera > Gerridae > Gerris > Gerris lacustris. Next base: position 77,673,183 of record OX578278.1, read on the forward strand.
ATCCTCATATAGACCTAACGATGATGGCGAACGAAGGCCATAACTAAGGTGACATAAAGTTCAAATTAATTTAAGAATGGTACATTAAATGTTCTCAATCCTCATATAGCCCTAACGATGATGGCAAACGAAGGCCATAACTAAGAAAAGTCGCCGAAGGCGAGTGAACCTTCGTTCGCAATCGCTTATACCAATTGCTTAGACATTCTACGCGAGCCAGGGTTCTTTTGTTCCGGGCAATGGATGCGCTCGAAGAGACTTGCTTTCGTAAAACATTTCCGAAGACAATAAATTTAAAATGCATGTACATTTTGAAAATAAAGTAAGAAATTATTGTTATAATTTACTTTCCATTTTCTACTTTACCTCGCGGAAAAGGACGCAATAAAGAAAATATAAACAAGCGAAAGATGTGGCTGAACAGCGTGCGCGATTTACCTCTGATTTACCAGGAATTAGAAGCACGATCGAATGCAAACCATTTAGACAATTCGTTCGCTAGGTCGTTTGCCTTCGTTCGTTACGACTACGCGTGGCTTCAAAATGAATAGTTTTATTGATATTTTTTGGATCCTACTCATTTATATTACATTTCGCAAACAATTTAAAAAAAAAAAATCAAGTTATTCATTAAATGGAGCACAATTTTAACCAAATTAATTTTAATCTAAAATTCCAAGATTTCTTGTAATGACAAAAACGGAATATCGAGTCGCTCACATTTTGTATTTATTTAACGTATTTGCTTTAGATGTCGTTGCTTATAATTTATCGAAATCAAATTCGAGGCAGTGGGATAGGATATATGGCTGTAGATATTGTCAACCACAACGAAGAAAAAACAAACATTCAAGATTGAATATTTGTTTTTTTATGTAAACATAAATATTTATAGACTCATCTGTATAATGTGTTCATAAATATGCTTTTACATTTTTCTTAATGCATTTGGGTATGTTTTATGTGTGGAATTCAAATCGATATCTTTAAAAGGGCGTATTGTGTATGGTAAAAAGTTAACGTATTCCCTTATGTGTAAGGTTAGATTAAATATGTATGAAAAAATTTAGCAGAGGTAAAACAACTTATTCGCAAAAATATATATTTTTTGTAGGTTTCATTTTTGTATTTATAATACAACTGTATATAATCAAAATAATAATACACTAGAGTTAGCAGCAATAAAATATTAAATACACTGTCAATTAGAGTGGCACATCGGACCGCTACGATCGACCGTATTCGAGTTATGCGGAAAAAACGTTTTTTTCCCGAAAAAAAAAAACTTTTTTTTTTTAAAGTGAATAGGAAAAGAGATACACGCCCCCGAAAAAGCCCCTAAGACGGACGTCTAAGAGCGGGCCCTAACAAGCTGACCATAACCCTAACAAAACATATCTCAAGTGTTCAGTGTAAATTTAAAAAAAAAATCAAAACAAATATATGTTCAGTTCACCTGTAGTATACATTTGTAACAGTTCGATGAAAGAAATTCTTCTGTAATTTCTCCTAATCTGGATTTATAATATCGAACATAGGTATAACATCAAATTGCTGTTTCTACAAAAAGTGGATTCACCAAACTGCACAAAAAATTTACTAATTTTCAATTCACTAATTATGGATTTTTTAGTAACTTCTGACATTTCATTCATACGACGTTGTGTGGAGTAATTACAGTGCGGAATACTTTTTAAAACTGGTCCAGGGTTCATTTTCATAACTATTTTTATTACTTTTTTTATTGCTGGTGGGCGATATTAATTTTTCACCAGGGGGATGTGGATATCCGGCTTTTGCAATTAACGAATAAATATTGTAAGAGGCTTCTAATTCATTTTCAGTCATCTTCACTGAATTTTGTTTTGATATATGCCGCCATTTTGAAAATATCGACTTTTAAACTTTGAAATTTTAACGCTAAATAATTTCGATACTATTTCATTGGTTGAGATGGAATTCACACCTATTATAGCTCTCTATAAGATAAATAATTTAACTTAATATTTTAATAATCCTAATACTTTAGAATTATTTGGTAAGGAAAACTTTCCAGCGTCCAATTTTTTATTCTCTATCTAAATTCTAAGTTTTTAGTGAAGTGGAAGTAGAAAAAGCGACATAATTTTAATGCATACTCGTGCACATTATTCTGGACATAAATCAAGCAAGTAAATTTTTACATGATTAAAAATAAATCAATGGCCTTACAAAAAGGATGTCATGGTTTAAATTTAAAGAGCGGTTATTACTTGTAAATTTATTTACATGAATTTGCAAATATATTTTTTTAACTCATTTTAAATTATAGTATGTAAATTTAGTCAAATTGTAGTCACTAGATGCGCTATAATTAATTTATGTATATATATATATTCTAACAGAGATATTTATTAGCTACTTTTACACGGTGTATTGAAAACGATCTGAATACGGTATCTTTCCATGTAAACTCACCGTATTTAATCTAGTTCATCTCAAGGTCGACCAAAAGTCTGTACTGTATCGTACTGAACACATCTTCAGTTACATATAAACACCTTACTGTATTGAGATTGTATTAGGGCATGCGCAGTTTCATGGTGTTCTCCAGGGTAACCTGACACATCGACTGCACAAACATAACCTTCTTTTAAAACTAAAATAAGCTGTTTTCTAATGACGTCAGAACTGTATCCAAATAATTTCAAATACCAACTCAATACGGTCATGTAAACACACATCAGTTGAAAATACTAACCTATTGAGATCGTTTTCAATAAGCAAAATAAACGTAGCTATCGTAAGCTGCCACTGATTTTTTTTTTTGTTTTTATCGTTAATGAATAACATTTGAAGATGACCCATTTGGATTTGAGCATCATATATCAGACATACCGATGAAATCAGCAATTTTCTTATTACATTTAATTCAAGAAAATTTTCTTTGATTTTTCAGTGCCTTGTATTAAGATCTTTATAATTAATCTAATGGTTTTGTTTCCTTACTAAAAAGTGTTCCAACCGTTCCATGTAATATTTTAGGGTTTTGTTGGTAAAACAAAAAAACATAATTGTTTCGTTTTTTTGTGACCGTCTGTTACTCTGTACGGTTCCAATAACTTTTAAATCAAAAGAGATAAAAACATTATACTTTCCAGTATCATTTTGAAGAAAATAGATTTTTTTTACCCTCTCAGAAAAATGATCAGACGTTCAAATCTATGACGGATAAATCGTGTCACACACAATTATTATTTTTTAATTTTGAGTGGAGTATCAAATTAAAGGCATTAAAGATTAGATTACAAAAATATATAATACTTAAAAATACTTACTTCACTTTGTACTTACTTGTTCTTTCTACTACTATACTTTACTTTGTGAAAATTGTTTAATTTTCCACACCATTTTGTCAAAAATCAAAATTTGGCTTGTTTCCCAAAGGCATAAGTCTGCTGTTACTAAAAATAACAAATATAAATAATGTGCGGTCTGCAGGGCCATATAAAAAAATATGAATAGCAATTTGATCTGATTAACTGGCCTAGAAAAATAAAATATTTTTAAGTTTTCACGTCATTTTTTTTAATCGGTAATTCCTTTACTGATTAATAATAATTTAATGATTAATGTACCAACGAAACCCTTTTTACGTGAGACTTCACGCACAACCATTTTATTAACCATATTTGCGTCATACATATTGCGTCCTACATTCTGGTAAAGGTAATTCTGTCTTCAATTTCCGTTTGCTGAATTCCAGATCGTCGAATCCGTAGCCAATCATCGATGGACAACCAGATTTTTACAATAGATTTAAGGAGCGTGAAGATCAATTTTTTTTTTTTTTTTTTTATCAAGAACTATTTCTTTTTTTAAGAATCAGGTTGAGCAGATCCGATGTAATTGTGTCTGGAACACACATTGTGCTCAATTGAATAGCATTGACCGAATCCTTTCAATGACCAATGACTACTTTAACAATTGGAATTGGACAGTTCTATAATATAATGTTCTTATGAAATGCTTTTGTGTAGATCTGACATCCATCTGACAGCTTTTCTTCTTCATTTGACAGGTTAATTAAAAAAATAACTTGAATAAATATGGCACACATCTTCACATTTCTTCTATGAATATACTTCTCTTCTTCATTACCTTAGTTGGCATTAGTTTTATAAATTAAAAAAAATATCTTCACGTATACGGTGTCATTTATTTATTTTCTTATAGACAACACTGCTCACACCTAGAAACGTAGTCACGATTATTTCTAACCTAAGCAAGTCGTAAACGGACGAGAGATGCTATTTAAGTCTTAAGAGTTTTACCACTGATGATGACCATTATTGGTTCGAATCCGGCTTTGTAAAATATACATGTATTAAAGGAGAAACAAGTAGTTGGTTAACTTAAGTTCAACGACCCCCTTAACTGTGAATCAACTTTCTGTACGTTCTTAATGAAGATGGCTATCTATACAAATCTACAGTGGTTACATGACATTTTAGGAAATATGAGACATTTTTGTCTGGCAAAGTAACGAAACCGTTTACTCATAACTAGTTCGACTCAAGGATTCCGAGTACTATTACTTTCTCTGAGTACTGATTACATCCCGATTACATCTCACCGAAGATCTCCTTATTCTCAAGTTAGTCTTTTACTTTAGAGGAAGGCTTGCACCCACAACAATAACAATGGACAAATTCCTGAAAATGTATCAATCCAAATAAACTGGAGAATGTGAACCAATTAGATCCCAATACTTTCGTGTTTTATATTCTTAAAACCCAAGTGCTTATGGCCATAATTATTGGTTTTAGAAATAGTGCAAAATTCTTCTATAGTTATTGGAACTAAGTTCCTTATGGCACGTCCTGGAGCCCGAGAGTGAATCCGAAAAAAACGACCAAAATCACCGTCACAAAATAACTGTCACAAAATAACCGTCACAAAATCACCGTCACAAAATCACCGTCACAAAATCACCCTCATGCAAAATCCGTCACGAAATCTACAGATGACGATAACTTAAGTAAAAGCTCACCGAGTTAGATGAAATTTGGTACACATGTTCATTTTACCAATACCAATGCCCAGGCTGAGTTCGTCGGAAAACGTTATCCGCCCAAGCGTTCACACGCAACGCTCGCGTAAACGTAAGCTTTAAAAGACGGAAAAAAGTGTTATTAAGGAAGCCTGTTACTTGACTTGTTTTGATTATTTATAGTAAGACGCTTGCTTTAATGATACAAATAATGATTTTCTTTTAATTTTTCCTTAACTCTTGCTAGGTACAAACAGTTCGTTGCTTTTAATTTTGTCTCTTTTCTAACTCCACCATGTATAAGTAGTTAGCAATGTATACGTACTTAGCAGTGTGATTTTATAATTTATATTTAATGAAAAATGTAAGGAACTTCGTTCCTACCAGGTGTCCCGCGACACCACACGTATTTTTTAACTCTTCGTTGGCTACACAATTTATTTAAGGTGTAGTCATAATTATACCAGCAAGTTAGAATTTAGCTGTTTTGATTCTTAAAGGATAAAGATTATAGAAAGATACATTACATAACCTAGTATTTTTTGAGAATGTGCACACATAATTAACGCCTTTATTTTCAAATTAAAAATGTTTATTTGTGGCTCCTGCCAGATAAGTGGCTGGATGACTTATGTTGAGACACCCTGCTTCTGAATAGCCTTATTAAATTATTTACGAGTCCTCAACTTTGACTCAATGCCCCAAAACTTGATTCACTGTGGATTTAACTTACGAACTTAATCATAGGTTTGTTGAAAAGGCGAAATATATCTCAGCGTTCTCTTGATACGGAGTTTTAAAATTATCCTATATGAATTAAGGAGTGGTCTTTAAAGGATTAATAGTAATAAAAGATTATGTATGAAGTTTATGGAGAGTACTTAAAAAAAAATTAAAAGAAAGCTTTTTTAAAATATCAAGACTAATTTATTTAGAACGGTTTGATGATTTATTTAGTAAAATGAAATATGCACTTATTGAGGTCATGCGCTATTCAATACGCCTTAACAACATTATTCTTCTCTTTTATTTAAAAAAAAGCAATTAATGTTTTTAATTACATGTACACTGAACATCAGTTGCACAAGATCTCAAATATGCTGAAGTTCTCAGTTGAATTTATAGACAGCAGCATCAGCTTCTGATGTAGAAGATGTCAGACCTGTCAGTTTAAGACCGACATCTCCTTTTATGTACAGTTAATGACGCCAGTACTAATCCAAGAACTGTTAAAGTTTCTGCTCAAACTAATTACTGACCAGTGTTCAATTACTTAAAGTAGAATGTTGCCCTGTGGTATTCGGTAGTGACCCCATACTGACATAATAGTTTACGTTCTCTTTGGAATGCTTTTAGAAGCGTTTCATATAGCAAAGTCGAGGTAACCATTACATAGTTACCTTGACATGTTCTCTTTTATGATTAAAGATTAGAAGACTTTTAATTTTTTAACTAAACATAAACTTATGCCTGCTGTTGTATACAAATCGCAGATTACTATTGCTATAATTAATTTATTTTTATTCTTAACTAAGAAAAAAATAAAAAAATCCTATTAGCGAATTTTCGAAGAAAATTAAGCTATTGCAATGGCTTCAAAATTTTTGTAATGCGAATTTTTGAAAATTTTCACCACGGAAATCCGTTTTAGGCCATTCTTAAACGATTTCTGAAATTTAACACTTCTTTATGTATGTATGTGTTATGTATATATGTATGTGTCAATCCAGACGATATCTCACGCTAGGATGCACTTAAAAAATCCAAACAAATTTTAAAATGTCAATGATATAAAAAGAAAAGATGAGTGCGTTGGCCAGCATTTTTGGGGTTCATTTAGGGGTCCAAATTGAATAATTTTGGGTCAAAAATAGCATAAAAACGTGGTTTTTCCATTTTACCCCCTCTTATATGAAAATATGACAAAAGTGTACATACCAATAGTTACTGCACTCTCAAAGAGCTATCCAACGACATGCATCTTGAAGGGTAAATTCAATTTTGACTTTTGTACCCCGTACCCCTGTGTACAGTGTACTGTGTACCAATTTGGACCATTTCGATCTATACCTTCCTGTGGTTGGTCACTATGACCGTGCAGAATTATGTGCGGATCAGTTCAACCGTTCAGGAGGAGCATAAATATGTCCAACCAAATGCAAATTTGGTTTGAAACCAATTTTTTTCTAATTATATCTGATTTAATAGATACTCTTTAACTATTTTTAAAAAGTAATAAGTTAAAAAAGATGTTTTTTTAATTGGCAGATTATTTTTTGTCCCTAATTATTTCCCTTGTACCTAAAATAATTGAATTTATAGTTTTTATCCAAAGAAAGAACATTTTAAAATCCTGATTTGCTCTCTTCAAATAAAATTTTCTCATTATAGACTGCAGTCAACCTTTCTATCTTCTTATCACTTCTCGATCATCATAAACCTATTCCTAAAAGGTGAAAATAAAAAATCTCTGTTATAAAACTTAAAGCATATTCCTGTTTATAATAAGACAAAACACGTTAGTACGGCCATGTATAGAGAGTACTAGATGTATACACAGATACCTGAGACATTTGTTAGATTGTATAACAGTAGGTGCGTGTATAACAACCTGACCTGGGGCATCTCGGCAAGTTTTTTTGCGGCCGCCTTTACCCCCCTTCTCATGAAGAATGCACGCACTTACATACCCACCTGTCACTGCCACTTACATGTCAAGGAGGTGGGTGTAAATAAGAACTTATACAATGCCTCCTTCACAAGTTTTGCATGTAATTTGAACTTTACAACAACTATACAATCCAAATATTATAACACAAGTAAAATGGTTTAGAATTATACAAAGCTCACACCAACTTGTATTGTTTGGCGTTTGACTGAAATTAAATTAAATTTAAATATTATTTTTAATAAGCCTACTTTAATCGAATTTATTATAGATACAAAAATTTGAAGATAATAAACTAAGAAGTTAATACTTCTGTGCTTACTGAAGATAGTGGAAGCAGATTTTTTCAAGACAGATTCCCCAGGCGCCTCATCTCCCTAAGAGGCGATGTAAACTGGCCAGCGCGCTCTCCTGATTTAGCCCCAGATATTTTCCTGTGGGGATTCCTAAAATCCTTGATTTACAATGATCGTCCCAGGACCCTGGAAGCCCTTAAAACAACATTCGAGCCCAAATCGTCGAAATTCCTGTGGCGATGCTTCAAAGACTACACGAAAACTTCAGAAAAATGGGTTCTCAGTGTTTGGCGTGCAAGAGACGCCCTTTGGCCGATGCTTCGTTCAAAACCATGTAAAATTAAATTGACCATATTAATGGATCAGGAAAAAATAAAAAAAATTGGTTATTTTGTAAGTTGAATTCCATTTTCAAATCCCTGCGTCTGCCTATGCGCCACACTGTATAATATGATCAATTCAAAATTTGCATAATAATATTGAATTATGGTCTTAAGGCCCGTTTACACGCTCAAGCTATTTGCACAAACCTGGCTTGTACAAGCCAGGTTTGTGCAAATAAATCATTGCGTGTAAACACAGGCATGAAGTTTGCACAAGCCAAACTGAATGTCTATTTCATTCAAGCCATTTGCACAAACTGGCTTGCGCAAACCAGCTTGTTCAAATGGCTGAGCGTGTAAACCGTGCTTTATAAAAACTATATTCCTCTTTTAAGCTCTAATTTCCTAGGAGAGCGGTGCCGTTATATAGCTGCCGTATTTTAGCGGTCGCATGACGTCACAAGCGTTGATAGTATAAACTAAATAACGTTGGTTCTCAATGGAACGTTGACAGCAAAAACGTCAAATAGCGGTGACGCCTTTTTTGACTGTAGCGTCATAACGGTGAAATAGTTTTGCGACGTCTTTTCTTGTAGTTTCGAACATTTAATGCATAATGAAATAATAACAAGCGATGTAAACCAGCAAAATTTTTTTTCAAAGTTTTTTTAATGAATAGGCTCTTAATGTCGTTTTAAGTTGACGTCTCTGGTCACCATTAAGACGGCCGTCATTTTACGTCTAACGCAGTGACATCACGACCGCTAGATTACGGCCGCTGTATAACATCACCACTCTCCTACGGAATCCAGAGCTTAAGCTAAGCACTAATAATAAAATAACTACAAAATATAACATTTCATTATTGCGATATTGAAATATTGATGATGGCTTTGAAATTTAACCGAAATGTCGGCAAAATAAAAGACTAGAAAATTATGTCTGATTTTCATTAAGATTCCTATAAGTTAAATATAGGCGTTTGTCAGTGTTAGTTTACCGCAAATTAAAGTAAATTTGAAGCATAAGTAATGGATATTCCTTTATAAAATGGCGGTTATGTGAGAGCGCGGTGACGGATTAGCTGAAAATAACGAATGGGTTATTTTTTCAAGGAGGTCGAGGTACGTCTGAAGATAGAGGCATGGGATAGACTTGCCAGAGTTATGGACTGTAATTTGTTAGGCTTTACTTGTTTCATCTCTTTCTTTTTCTGAAATACTTCACGGGGCAGTTATACCCCATAAATCACTATTAAACTTGCGTTATAATATATGATCCCAGTGAAAAAAAAAAAAATTCACATATGATCGATATTTTCTTATTGCCTTGTTAACGTTTTTTTTCTCTAAGATATGTCAAAAAAAGAGGAAAAACCCATATTTTACCCTCAAACTACAGCCGACCTTTTAAATATCTGATCTAAAAAAAGTGTGAAATACTCTCTTTGTTGAAGAAATTCGATTTATTGAACGTTTATAATTTAATACCTACTTGATATCTTCTTATAAGACTTTGAATAAAAAAACTTACGGTATAACGAATCAGAATAATCGTATGCATAAGTATTATTAACGCTTACAAAATAATATAATATTATAATATGTAGCTATGCTCTTATATAATATACGTTTAATCAATATATTATTAGTTACAAGCTTGTAACAAATATGACTGTTGTCATACTTCGTTAACCTACGACCTTTCCTTTATTTCTTACTCGCCTTCACACCCCCGTTCCATGCGCGGGGATGAAGGCTAGGCATTAGTGCCATATGTTTCCTAACAATTAAATCAAATGTCTAAATATGCAGTTTCATTTCATATAATTTAACTAAAAAATCGGTCCGAGACAATACTCAGACCAACTTTCTCATATACGACTTTAAAATTACTTAGCCCAGTGTTTTCTATTTATTAGTTTTCGTATTTAAATTGAAATATTATTGAACATTTCATCAAAATTTATCATAAAAATAACTTCTCCTCGGCGGGGAATCGAACCCGGGCTCTCTCCGTCCGTAAGCTATTTTCTCTGGATCTAGATTTTTCCCGGGAAAACGGCTTATGTCGTTGGATTCGTAGTCAAATGGACTACATTTTAGAATGTTTTAATCAAAATCTTCGGAACCGTTTTCGAGAAATAATTTTTTTTCATGTTTTTTCTGAGTTTTTGGGGGGTAGCACCCCCAAATTTAGAGCTAAAATTCATTTTTCGATTTTCGCCTCGGGGTATGATTTTTCTAAACATGTATGCAAAATTTCGTCAAAATCGGCCCAGTAGTTTAGGCTCCAGGCGTCAGACAGAAATTTTGTAAAAACCACTTTTTTGGACTCAGGAGACCTCAAAACGTGTAAATACATCAAAATCTCAAAATTGAATTTTCGCACCATCACAATACTTTCTCTTTATATGAGAAAGTAAAAAAAAGTTAATGAAATACATAAAATTAATTCAATTTTTTACTTTCTCATATAAAGATAAAGTTATGCGATGGCGAGAAAATTAGATTTTAAGATTTTGATGGATTTACACGTTTTTAGGTCCCGTGAGTCCAAAAAAATGTTTTTAAAAAATGTCTGTCTGTAGTCTGAGCAGACGCGTGGAGCCTAAACTACTGGGCCGATTTTGAAGAAATTTGGCATACATATACATAATTATATTTATGTATGAATAGTGTATAATATTTTTAAATAATAACAAAAAATATGACAATTACCTAATTTTATAAATAAATTTGTTAATTGTCATAAATACACCATGTCAACTTACTCTTATGAAGCAAGCAAATCTTGTTCGATAAATGAAAGCTGTACAAGCAAGCAGCTACACAGGAGCACATGTACTTATCAACAAGTCTAAGTACATGTAGAAACTTTAGAAAGTCAGATAATAATTCAGTGAAATAAGTATTTACAGTTGATATTTTACAAAATGAGATAGAAATCTCAACAAAATTAAGGAGAACCTGTAGACCAGTTTGTTTAATAAAAAAAAATGCATTTAAAAGGTGTTAAAATTATGTAAAAAACAGAAAAAAATAACGAAAGAACCTGATTCGCTAATAAGTATTATTGATTTAAAGATTAACTTTTTTTGTTGTAAAAAAATCTCCTTTTTGTAAGTAATAAGCAATTATTATAATAATTGAAATAATTGTTTTTCTGTTATTCTTAGTTAATCCATAATATTTGTGGGATGAATTAATAAAAAATAAGAAAAAAATAAGATAACGGTAGCTGTTATTATTGTTGCACTTGACACATTTAGCTAAGTGAAAATTAATGACTGGTGATTGTCGATGGTTATCAGTCAAGGTACTAATTACATTGATTGCTTTTTAAGGCTTTGCAATGGATGGTTGGAGAATCTGGATGTACTGAGTAATCTGAGATCACAGTTAATTAGTCCAGATAATAAGTAGATGTAGCAGAGCTTCGTAGAAGCCTTAGGAATGAGCAGATCATAGTTATTGACCAACCTCTTTGTACACATACTTCAAACTGCTTGAGAAAAATTTTATTTATTTTATTATGTCCTTTTTCTTTTTCAATTTACAGTAATTAAAGGGTGTGGTAAAAGAGGTCCTACTTAACCTATTATAGGGCCTTCATTCACACACCCTTGTTCAGGAACAACAGGATAATTATAGAATGGTATAAAGACTTTGGCATAAGAGTTAGTCCTCTTGAGTAGGCTTTTCAAATCATATTGTCCTGCTTTAGGAATTAATTTGTTGTTGAAATTAATAGCTGGGAAACATAAATATCGTTCTCCACATAAAAAAGTTCTACCAATTAGTGTGGCACATAGCCACACATGGTTTCATGCTTTTACTACCTATTACTGTTCAATTTATTTACCCCCCCCCCCTTTTTTTAAATCCGTCAAATTTTTTTAAATTTTTTACGTGAATTAAAGTATCAATTTAGTAACATTTAAGTGCACTTCTTTAGATAGTTACTCCCCTTATAAAAAAAAAATAGAGGGGAGTAACAATCTAAAGAAGGTGTACGGCATGTTCTTCTTTAGACTGTTACTCCCCTTATCAAAACAGAAGTGGGATATTCCTTTGTCCCAAAGTACATTGGACTAAACATCCCTTTTTTTTAATAGATATTTAGTCAAATTTATTTTTATCCTAAAACAACATAGGGGAGTAACAATCTAAAGAAGTACCTTAACCCTAGAACGCTAACCATATTTTTTAACCTCTTATGACTAACCTTGAGTCATATTGACTCCCTTATCTATTATACCCAGTTTTATTAAAATATAAAGGCGTAATATGTACAATAATGTTTTAACACGTTTTAGTGCTAGTTGATAAAACACAGATGCTTTGTTTGCCAAAAAAAAACATTTTTTCCTTTTAATTCCGGTTTTTCAATCTGGACTACTATTACATATCCGATATTGTTATCTATCGGAGTGGTTTTATTTACTTTTTTCTTTCCTTTCCTTTGGTTTTTCAATTTCGTAAATTGTTTCAATTAATTTATCATTTTCTTCATCATCGCTGATGGGATCAAAAAAGGCGTTTTCTATTTTTAAATCAGGGTCCAAATCACAAGCGTCACCATTATTGTCGAATACGCTCTTTTTCATAATGGGTATCTGAATCGGTCATTTCCTTCATCAAGCGATAAATGTCGTTTGGATCATTGTATTTTTTCTCCATTATTTGACTATGTTCATATTCTATTAACTTTATATAATTTCGACATATAAAGACCAAAAAAATGATAACAATTTATACTTATAAACGAATAAATTACAATTATATTACCTTTAATTTGAAATAATTATTGAATTAAAAGTTAGTTAATATCTAATTTATAAGATTTGAAATGGCCAAATAAACAATAACACTACATACTATTCTAAAAAATACTGTTCTGCGTCAAAATTACCTACAAAAAATTTACGTGTAATACTAAACAGGAGTCAAAATGACTCCGTGACTGCAGAAAAACAAACGATATGTTCTCTTTAGAATCTGAATGTGGAACTGATAGAAGGGTAGACGGGTCATTCAAGGGTAGGAGATAGCATAGCTGAGATGTGGGAGTTCTGTGTTTTACAGACACCGTGCATTCGTAGTTAAAAAAAAAAATGGGAGTCATTTTGACTCCAGATTAGCTTTCTAGGGTTAAAACGCAGACGGTTGAAATCTGAGGCTTTCTGTGGGCTTTCGACAAACCATTTAAATTTCATAAAAATCAGATAAGTACTTTTGAAGATATAGGTGTAAATAAATGTATGTTTGTGCGCAAGTGGAAGAGAAACAAATGTGGTTGTAGAAGTTTGAAACTTTTATGGGACAAACAATGAGGTTTTTATGATCAATTATCCAAATTTCATTAAAATTGGACGAGCAGTTTTTAAAATATGTTGGTTCGCAAAAATTGAGCTACAGACAGACAAAATGCACGAAACCACAAATGTTGCTTGATGTCTGAAACGGATTTTAGTCTTGCAATTTTTTCAAATCGGAAACATCAAAAATTTTCGTTAAAAAAAAAAAAAAAAAAAAAAATCAAACTAATTTCTTATTTATTTGCAGTGCAATGCAAAAATTTCACTTAAACTCAAATTAATTATATATAATTATGTTTATGATTAATAGGAAATAATTATATAAGATTTATCAAGAAGTTAAAAATATTTATTTTGGAATAACTTGACGGAATACTACCAGCATGTTGTGGACTGAATGACGGTAACCAATCTTAATAAATTAAAAGCCATTTAGTCATTAGTATTACAAGAGGTATTCAAATAATACTAAAACTAAGTCAGAACTTGACAATTTAACTTAGCTTTTTGACTTGATCTCTTAACTGTATCAACCAAAGTTTTTATTTAATTGATATTTGTATCAACTAGTCTGATGTTTATTTTATTAATCTCTAACTTCAAAATTGGAAATAAATGAAGTCCTTTTTCAATTTTCGAAACCAATTTTGATAAATTAAAGTCCTAAAAATATTAACTTAATGTCATTTAATTTTAGGTTGAAAGAAAAATTTGTGGTTCTTCATTTTATATGGCCGATTACCTTCTCTGTATAAGGAAGATGGTAAACTATATACCATTAGGGTTAAACGATAAGTTGATTTTAGTATAACGTAGATAATTCAATTTTGAGTTTACATTTCTGCTCCCATTTTTGGTTGAAGACCGATCCTAAAATTTAATTGCATATTCTGCTAAACAATAAATTTAATTTATAGTATCGTTAATTAGATCTTGGAACAGAAGCTAATTATTTCTTGTATATCCTTTTTTTTGGTATTTAATGCATCAACTCATAATAAAGTAAATTTTATGTCGTTATCTTATAAGAATAAGGCTTTTAAGTGTTCTAATATAAATGACTAGTGGATTCATATTTATGATTATGAATATAAGAAAGACATTTCTTGACTCAAATTTACTTCATAGTAAAAATTATGGGAGAGACGAATAGAAATGTGAAATAATAAAGAGATAATTGTAGAAGTTGAGACAGAGTTGTTTAATTTGATTCAGATTTAATTGATTTTTACTAAATATTGGGAGACATGATTGTAGAGTAGATTTATATTCGTATACAATTAATACCTCTTTTCTTCCTATTTGACATCTTATTTATTGTCCCCTCCATAAAAGTTTAATGTTACCCTTATAATATTTCCTAAATAACATTCAGGTTATTATTGTATGGACTGTTAATTTGGAATTAAAGCAACATTGTTTATTAGTTATTATTTAAACCATTCTAGATTCTAATCTAAAAGAGTTAAATTCTTAACAATTATTAACAACGAAATACTTATGGTCAATCATAAATAGTCAACCCATTCATCTATATCTTTTGAAAAGGATTAATAATAAAAAAAAGTTGTTTTTTAAGTATTCTAAACATGTTATTTTTTATTAAGAAAATTGTACTGCTTTATATTTGAAAGTTTATGGTTGTCCCTATTTATTCAATCCTTTTTGACATTTTCATGTCTTGACTATGGCACATGAACTCGAAAAGCGTTACTAAAAGTAACGCTTAGAAACTTAGAAAAGTATATCAGGGAGTGAGAAAGCTATAGGAGATGCGCAATCCAGTCTCCAGCTGTAGCGCCTTCCCCTTACCGCGCTTCGTAGGGCCAAAGAAAGTCAAAAAGAGTTCCACTACTACCAGGAAAATAGACAGTTGCAGAAGGTTGCATAGTCTAGTCTAGTCTAGAGGGCTGTAGAGAGAATCTTTAGCCTTCTCCCCTGCGGGCTCACCACCTTAGGGGCTATATTTTCACCTTGCGTGGTAACTAGCTCTACACCCCGACTTCTTCTCTCTCCCAGCGGCGCCCCCCCCCCCCCCCTCAACTACAACTTCTGTTGTACTGCTCCGATTTGCACCGGACAAACGCCATAACCCTTAGAATTTTATTCCTAATAAACTTACATACATCAAATTTATTGTTTACTTTATTATTTTTTTTTTCGTTGTAAGTACTCTAATTTTTGCACTTATTATAAAAATATGGGTGAAGAAGCTAAAATATTACTTCTTAATAAACTTGAGGAGAAGATAAGAACTTTCTTTCTTCGTGCACAACATATGTTCGATTTAATTCCTAATATACAAACGCACGGCACGCTCAATTTTTTTGACATTTTCATGTCTTTACTTAGGCACATCAACTCGAAAAGCGTTACCAAAAAGCGTTACATGAAAATGTCTCACTGTCTTGCAGACTCGTATGCAAGCAATTTTTTCAATTTATTTTGGATTATGTATGGTAAATTTATATACCTCAATTCATTACTGTGTTGCACCACCTATATTTTGCCCCCCTCCGAGACATAATCATGCCTAATCTTAAGAAGAATTTAAAAGAAGACTTTGTCACATTTACTCAACTAAGTTAGTTTTGTCAAAATCTCATTTGCATGTAAATGAATTATCCTCCTTCTCACACTAAACCATACATTTATATTTATAACTTAACAATTAATAAAACTTAACATCACAATAAAATAAAGTCTGGTAACTACTAAGGAGTATAGACCAAATTAGTTGAGTAAATCTGTAAAACTTTTGTCAAGATTAGGCATGATTATGTGGGTAATCATGCCTATGTGTGGCCTTTTACAACAAAGTAATGAATGGACTTCTATAAATTTACCCTATACTATGATCAAAAAAAAAAAAAAGTACTGCTTTAGTTCTTTTTCGCCTGTAATTTCTGGACACAAAGAAATTGATAAATATACAAAGTTTTCATTTTTAGACGGTGACAAAGTGCCCATTGGCTTTTAAGAAGCAGTGATCGATAGTTTAATATATTCCCGGACATAATTTACAGGTAAAGTTCAACCTCTGAAAAAAAAATCCTTAATACAGGATTATTGTGTGTATGGTGAGAGAATTTTTTGCTTTAAGTACAAGTGACATATTGAGAGTGAGTAGATGATGAGACACCTTGTTATTGGGTTATAAAGCAGAGGTGTAGCGTTACCATGTCAAGCTCGTTGAGGAGTGGTTAGTTTGTCGGTTATAGAGACTCAAGATCAGGATATAAGGATACATTACGCGGTACCTGGATATCCTTTACGTCTATCCCTTAACACTCGACCCACGTCAACACCTACACTCCAAAACAATTTTTTGTGGCAATGCCATAGTTTTTTTTCTTCTCTCTTCCGTTAGCCAGATGAGGCTACGAAGTATTATCATGTGTTATCCCTACAGTGGTTTGAAACTACAAAGTATCATCAATCACAATCATCCGGAGCCGTTAGTATTCCAAGTGTCCAGTGATCAAGAACTTAAAACTGAATATTTTCTCCTCCAGCCTTCAGGTCTAACAGGATATCACATGGTTCAAGTTGTATCCTGCCTGCTAGTAAATAACCAAACACCTCGTATTCAGCTTTCATTTCTGTACTGCTTCCTACTTGATCAACTCATATCTTTATTCAGCAAGTTTTATTTTTAAACATAAAGGTTTTGATTTCAAAAGATTAAATAACGTTGACATTTATTCTTACAATACAAAAATCAGGTATCTATAAGATGTTGAAATAGTTACTACGTTTCCACGAGTTTTCAAAACCGTTTTGAAAACGGTTTTGGTATTAAAAACCCCATGGAAACGGTGATGTCAAAACGTTTAGAGTTCAAGGCCACAACAGCAAATTTTTGGTTTTCTAGAGACAGACTACCTGGGGGCCGATTCTGTAACTTTGAAACCTCCCTTTTCATGTTGTTATTATATCAAATTGTTGTTATGAAGATGCGCGCGCAACCTGTCAACTTGAATCTATAACTTTAACTGTTGTTATATAAGGAGAAATTGATATATAAGGTTTGATATAAATCCACTCAAAATTATTGTTCCATTCTATGTTTCGAATCTTACCCTCCATAATGACCTCAAAGTACCCTTTGTCCCCGACCTAGCAAAATCCCGCTACCTTTCCTTCCATAATTCCCTTTCAAATCACGATAACCCTCTTGTCCAATCTGTATCCATCCCAACCCTACCGGAAAATCCCCGCCGACGTCTGAAGCGAAGATGGCCCAGAGATAATCTGGCACCTTAAAACAGAAAATGTATAAATATCTAAGAATGTATATATTTTTTCGAGTGTACATGTGCGTGCTTGAGCATATCTGTATATAATAATAGTGAAATAAATAATAAGGATGTTAATAATGTAATAATGTAATGATGTAATCAATTTAATTTAATTTACATTCTGTATTCCGTTTTGGAGGATTTACCATTGGGTAATATCTCCCCTCATTGTTTTCCTGTTTTAAATACTTTTAAACCATTTGCTTGTTATTGTATATATATATTTATGTGTAATATATTATACTTATAGTTGCAAATAAAGAAAGAAATTAAAAAAAAAAAAAAAAAAAAAAAAAAAATTATTGTTCAAATAATTCGTCAGGTTATGTTGTTATATATATCAAATGCTAAAAACCAAAACAAAGTTACGACATTATTAATGTTATCATTCACTTTTCTTGTTTTCTGAATGAAATAACTACAAAATGGCCATCTAAAAAGGACGCTGTCAATCCGTAGTTTGGTATTCGGCCACATACAGCGCTAGCATCACTTTAAAGATTCACTACATTACTACATTATATAACAACACTTAGATATATAGAGTTTAAAGTCGTTTAAAGATTACCTGCTTCGGTTACACCTTAGCAGGTAATTAACATTATCCTGACTCGGCTTCGCCTCATCAGTAAAATAGTAAATTTCCTGCCTCGCCTTCGCCTCGTCAGTAAATTTAACTAGCCGATCCTCGCCTTCGGCTCGGAACTAAAACTTAAAAAATGTCTGCAAAATTCCATTTTGCTGCTTAGTAACATTAATAACAATTTCTTATCTATTTTTCTACCTCAATGATCTTAACCCGATTTAACATCTGTCAAACTTCATTTGACTCTCTCAGAGCCAAATGTTAAAGAAATATAGCTAATCATTTGAAATTGGGTATAGTATTATACCAAATTTATGTTTATCATTTCTCATTTCTTGTGTATTACACAAAATAAATTACGTTACAAATTGCTACTAACCATCCAGCTGTACTCTTTACTGCAGTATGAATTCATAAACGATTCCGTAGATAAGCAAGCTTACGTAACAAAACTACGGAAACAGATACTCCAGACGATAAGCAACTATGAACGAACTATGAATAGAGGAAAACGTTTATGATTTCTAAGCACGTTCACCCAGCCACAACCATAATAATACTTCCGTCAGATTAGTGACACCGGATACCGGGTCTCAAGATTTATTTGATTCTATAGTTCTAACTTTGATTTCAACAAAAGTTAGAACAACAATATATCGTCCCCACCATTTTGGGAACAAAGATATAATTCAAATACATCTCTACAAAAAAGTAACCTTAAAATTCGGTGAAACCTTCAACCGTACCATATGTTTGTAAGTAAAGGAGCAGGAGCGTCTAGGCGGTTCAATTTCATAGCTCCTGATAACTAAACGGCACTCTTTCAATCTAATTTACTGTTTAGATATCTGATACTAAACAGTATCATTAACCAGTAACGGGGGGGGGAGGGGGGAATGGCTAGAAACATAAACATAACCTATGCACCTGAAACCTTCCACTCCACCAAAAAAGAGCTGTTTATACAGTTCAATTTGATGTTTCCATAGAGCCATTCAATCAGATTTGTTATAAAGTTTTACTAGTTCAACTTCTTTTCCATCGGCAATGACAATGAGCAATTTCATTGAATTGGTGATCGATGGAGCAATGAAATTAAAACATGACTGAATCAATGGAATTGAAATATGAGTGAATCAATGAAATTGAAACATGAGTGAATCAATGAAATTGAAACATGAGTGAATCAATGAAATTGAAATATGACTGAATCAATGAAATTGAAACATGATTGAATCAATGAAATTGAAACATGATTGAATCAATGAAATTGAAACATGAGTGAATCAATGAAATTGAAATATGACTGAATCAATGAAATTGAAATATGGCTGAATCAATGAAATTGAAACATGTATAAACACCAATTCAATAAAATTTATTATTGCCATTGCCCACGGAAATGAAGTGCAACGAAATTGAACCGTCTAAACGCATCCTAAACATCCTCGTCAGTGATTTCATTAAGCAACAGTTAAATCAAAAACTATGAGTAGGCCGAATTAAGAATTGATCTTCTTCATATTCATATTAAATTAATAATTACATTTTCTTGGGTCGATTGCTAATGCTCATTACCTTTTCTAATTCTTTAGACATTCGTAAACTACTTAACTGGTTTAGGAAACTAGTCGAAACCAGTTAATTGTCTAATACTATTAGACGCGGCTCTGCACGAATAGGAAGTTATATTTTTTAATTAATACACAACTTTTTTATTTACATTTATTCGTTTAGGTTTCCTTTCGTTCATATTAATAGTTAAAGATATAGATTTTTTAGGTGTAGTCTAAAGATTCTTATTGTCAAAAGTATTCGACCATGAAATTAATTCGTGTAAGCGAAATAATTTTCATGATACAAAAATGTTTTCAGCTATTGTTTTGAAGTACAATCACATAGTGTTATACAAGTTTTTTTGAACGAACCTATTCTGGAGCTACTGTAAGACTATGAGATTGCCATTAAACCAATAAGTGTGGAGTAGAATTTCTTTTTAGAATAACTTTCTTGTCTTCTATGAAGGTCTTCGGCCCTTTAGTATCCAAACAGGATTACTAGCTATCACGACCTCAAATACCTTCCTCATCCTAAGATAAAACTAACACCAAAGAATCTTTTCTAACTTTTCAACAGAGTAAAAAGTATTTCGGCAAAAGTTGAAGTAAAATTAATTATTATTACATAACTCATGCTCTTTATATTATGCGGCATATATATTATATCATCAATAAAGAACCACGAACTCGCTGACAAGTATAAAACAGATATGGTGTGATTGGATCAAGGTCTATCACTCTATAACCCTTTAACTGAAACTAACAAGACTGCATTAAAAATCAACCTTGAGAGATGAATTCGCCCAGATTATGTATTCCCGAAGACAACGCAATAATTAGATATTAGTTAATTATTTAATAAACTAATAATAATTAATTGTTTTTTCTCCAAATTTTGTTACCTATATTTGACCCACTTCCCGACAAGCCAATAGAAAGCTGGGTACTTCTTTAGATTGTTACTCCACTATGTGTTTTTAGAATATAAATGACAACTAAATTACTATTAACACAAAATGATTGTTTGCCCAATGTACTTTAGGACAAAAGAATATCACACTTCTATTCTTATTAGGTGAGTAACAATCGAAAGATGTGCCGAAAGCTAAAACTTATATAGATTATGTATATACAGTGACAATAAAGCAATCTATCATTAGTTTAAATAATTAATTTGGTTGAAATTATTGTATTAGGAAAATCTATTGGCAGAGAAAATTATTCTTCAGTGTAGCTTAGTTAGCAAGAGCACTATACTGGAAATATAGAGGCCCGTGGTTCAAGTCCCGGCGATGGAGTCTATTTTTCTCTGTCTATTTCCCGTGGTAAATATTAATTATAATTTGATTTAAATTAAAATTTAAACTTTCCGTAGTGTGAATACTACCAAAAAACTTAAAAATGAAAATCTATTTAGTGTAATTTTTTTTAATTTATTTGTTTAGAATAAAATGACCGTAGACAGCTTCTTCTGTGTCTTCTTCTTGCTAGGTAATTGAAGTCGATCATATTGCTTTTGCTTCCGTTACCTTCGGTAAGTTCGGAAAAAAAATAAAGACAATAGTGAATCGTAAAATCATAATATTATTTAAGAATAATGCGTGAAAGCTATTCGTCTCCCACTAATCGACAGACTATTTTGTTTACGATTCAAAATACGTTTTTCTTCCAAGTTTACCGAATGTAACGGAGGCTATGTGATCGTTCTGCAGAAAAAAGAATGTTATTTCTCCTATTTAAAAAATTCTAAGACGTAAATTCGTTTCAGACATCATGGAGCATTTTTGGTTTCGTGTATGTCTGCCGGTCTGCACCGTAACCATACTTTTTATATACAATCTATTGTTCAACAAAAATAAATGTATGATATATATGTATTTATTTGTATATATGCTAATTTACTGGGGTCGCAAATAACTAAATAAATAATCGTAATGAAAAATGGGGTCACTAATGAAATAATTAAGGAAGTTCTGCCTAGTGCATTGCATAATTAGAATAATTTAGAGAAATAATTTACTACTTTTTTTCTAATAATTCTTATCTTTTTCTTCAGCGTTATTTCTATAGATTAAATCTATACTAATAAATGTAACGTTTTTATAATTACCAGCACGACACCATTATCTATGCATGTCCCTTTTAAATTATTCATGAAGTTAACAGAAGATCTGTAACTAGGGCAGTAGTTCGGGGACGATTCACCATAAGATTTCCATTTTAATTGTTAAATTGCGACGCCTTTACAAAGTTCCAAGAAAATCTCTTCCACTCCAGTGAATAAACCAAGTGATTGTAACAAAAGAAAATTTAAATGTATTATTCTATGTTTTTAAACTGCAATAAAGGGTCGAAGATGAAAATTTCTGCATATGAATATTTATTGTCATTTAATTTATGTATAAATATTCCCTTGTAGAGTGGTGTTTATTTGAAACATGTCCGTCGACCTTTTTTGAAATACTCTGATAAATTTATTCAATGCAGACCGAGCTCATTTAAAGACAAGGTAAAATACAAGAGAGGGGGGACCAAAAAGGAAAAGTTTTAAAATGGGGGCTCTATAATTATAGTTATAAGGAAAAAGGAAGGAATGTTGCTGTTATTATCACCAATCGAACGAAATAAGTCGTAATTGTTCAGCAATAATCAGATTCAGGCTTATTTAAACGAATTCAGCTCGCTAAGGATGTTCAGCCGGACACACGACTCCTGTGTAATTACTTATCATCAAAGTAAAGATACTGCCAAATGCAAAGTGAAAACTTATCATTTGACAATTTGAACGTGATTTGAAAGTTATTTAAATTGATATCGAGATTTGTAGGCATTAAAACAAAAAGTCTAATAAGGTATTTCGAATGCAGCTTCTATAAATATATGCCCTGAAGTGATTCTTAAAAAAAATATATTAACATACACAACCAAATAAACATTATAATCTTAAATCAAGCCGTTTTGGATATTGTAATATTGTATACTAAACAAACATATATATTTAAATTTTACAGAGAGGATTAACACATTTTAATATATTATTAACATTTCCATTTTCTTTTTCTAAGGCCTACACAATTATAGCAAAATGATTCATGTGTTTAATTTTATTGCATTCATTTGATGCGATATTTTTATTTGATTTTACTGTAAAAACCTTAGTTTGTTCATTCGAATGAGTTTTCATGAAACTAATACTTAGTGTACAACACTTAATGAGTGAACTGATACTTTGAGTAAAACCATATTTACTGCGGTTTTTCATTAAACTGATCGGTTAAACCAGTACTTGAACTGATTGGTTAAGCCAGTTCTTAAACTGATCGGTTAAACCAGTGCTTAAACAGATCGATTAAACCAGTATACATAAACCCTTAATTAAATTGATCGGTTAAACCAGTACTTAAGCTGATCGGTTAAACCAGTGCTTAAACAGATCGATTAAACCAGTATACATAAACCCTTAATTAAATTGATCGATTAAACCAGTACTTAAGCTGATCGGTTAAACCAGTGCTTAAACAGATCGATTAAACCAGTATACATAAACCCTTAATTAAATTGATCGGTTAAACCAGTACTTAAGCTGATCGGTTAAACCAGTGCTTAAACAGATCGATTAAACCAGTATACATAAACCCTTAATTAAATTGATCGGTTAAACCAGTACTTAAGCTGATCGGTTAAACCAGTGCTTAAACAGATCGATTAAACCAGCACATAAACCCTTAATTAAATTGATCGGTTAAACCAGTACTTAAGCTGATCGGTTAAACCAGTGCTTAAACAGATCGATTAAACCAGCACATAAACCCTTAATTAAATTGATCGGTTAAACCAGTACTTAAACTGATCGGTTAAACCAGTGCTTAAACAGATCGATTAAACCAGTATACATAAACCCTTAATTAAATTGATCGGTTAAACCAGTACTTAAGCTGATCGGTTAAACCAGTGCTTAAACAGATCGATTAAACCAGTACTTAAACTGGTCAATTAAACAAGTAATTAAATTAACCGGTTAAACTAGTAATTAAATTGATCGATTAAACCAGTACTTAAAATGATCGGTTACACCAGTAATTAATATGATCGGTTAGTAAATTTTATTGAAGCGAGCTTCTTACATTCAACAAAGTATGCATCCTGTCTGTCTGTCAGTCTCTTAGTAACGTTTATGTGTCTGACGATAACTTAAGTAAAAGTAGACCGTTTTAGTTTAAATTTGGTACACATGTTCCTTTTACAAATGCTTAGGCTATGTTTCTTGGACAGCGTTATCCGTCATAGAGTTCGCGTGCAACGCTCGCGTAAACGTGAGCTTCAAATGTGAAATTGATATTTTAGAACGGGAAAAGATTCTATTATCACCTATTCGATGAGATGAACATTTTGTTAAAATACATTTTTTATTTAAACCAACAGTGATACCGCTATTAAGTGAAAAAGATTGTTAAAACTATTAAAGCTTTAATATAACTACACGTTTATATTAGAGAAAACAAAGTTTTTACCGATATCTTACGTTTTAACGTAACTATTTTAATAAAACGTCATATACATTGTCTAAATTACAATTAGAACTATTAGTTTTTGTGTAGAATAGTAGAAATTACTATTAGTTTTTGTGTAGAATAGTAGAAATTACTATTAGTTTTTGTGTAGTGAAGGGATACATTTTATGATACATAGTTAAAAAGGAGATGTGTGGTTAGTAAAATAGTAAGATTGCAGGGTGGCTTCCTCACTACTTGACTCTCTATAACAATCATGCTCTTTAATTATCAACTCATCATGATTATCTGTTTTCTCAATTTTCAATACATAATTATTATACTAAACGCTCGCTTCAATGATAGAGCCACACGATGCCTAGTTATTTGTATTCTTTAAGGAGGGGTTACACTTGTAAATTGTATCCAAACAAATGTTAATATACTGATATAGAGGTCAAGGTATATTATTAAGAAGGAGGGGACGACGACTGGTAATAGTCTGCGAATCAATAAGATAAAATAGTATATAGGCATGACAGAAATAACACATACTACCGATTCACACATGCGATAACAAAATCCGGTTTGCAAAAATAATAAATCATTGCTTTCGAACTTTTAAGAGACCTTAAAAGAACAAGAAAGTCACAATGACCGATCGAGTGAACCCTGTCTCTCTGTACTTACACGATCATAACAACTAACAACTCTTTGCACAACAAGATGCTTCAACGTCAAACCTCGGATCAATAACCATTATTTATTCAAGAGACGAGGAGACCATAATCCATGCACGTGCATGATTCCCGGGTTGGAACCTATCTGTGCCGATAGAATGAGGATCACAGCACTATTGTGATACTCCGTGACAAATCTACCTATTGTGCCCAACTACCGTTTCCAATGAAGAATATAAAAGTAATATAATCGACGAAGATTCAAAGGTCTCTTGCAGTTACAAAGAGTAGGCATCAAGCAACGAGAAACTCTCCCATTTTTTTTTCTCTATTTATAAAGAGTAACTCGATAATAATTTTTCTTTAATGAACTTTTAAAAGAAATTTATAGAGCAGATTGTTGTTTACCTTAGGGAAATAGGGGCTTTCTTATCTGATTTTCTTTTCCCCCTTACGATATGTGAGTCAAATTTCACTAAAATTTGGAGATAGTTGAGGATCAATCGTATGATGATGCCATATGAATTTCATCATATTGTATAAATCAAACGGTCCTCGAATATGTGTCTTCTGTGTGGAATGCCTTTGGCCTAACCAAGTCTAATTCTATTGAGAACATTGAGCGCTGATTAAAGACGTAAATAACTGATTCTTTTTGTGGCTCTTGGGCCTGAAAAGCCGAATGCAACAATTTTTCATTTCTAAAACTCAGATAATTATTTTAATTCCTACCTCCATTTGTTGATGTAAGTAATAAACAGTTTCCTGTTAATTAATGCAATCATTATGTAATTTAAAGTATTCTAAGGATTTAGTAGACTGTTGGTGATAATGTTAAAGTGCAGTTGAAAGGTATAAAAGCACTGTAATTACAATACTAAGACGAGCTAAATAGTGTAAGTACGGTAGAAGTAGTAAAATGTGATGGCGTAGTGAGAAGATGAGAATTTCATGTGATTAGATGAAGGGGAAGGTGTAAAAGTCCACTTTGTCTAGATGGGTTTGGTTTGCTAAGGCGGTTCTTGTGGTATTGAAGATCTCGTTACGACCCAGCCAAAGTAACTCTTCGACCACAAAACCACAGTGTTATCCTTTGTTTCTCTTCTAACAAACCCTACGAGGTGATACCACTGTTACATAAGTCTTCTAGTTTTTTCTTCTTCGTTTCCTGTACTTTGGTCCATCCCATCTTATTATGTGAGGAGATCTGATTTCAGTGGGTTTTCAAATTTGTGCTGTAAATTGGTCTCTTTTATATATAATTGGTAACTTAAAATTATACTCGCTTGTTATACGAGTAGCATTTATTTTTTGATATATTAATTGTACGCAATTATATAGTTTAAGAATTAGAATATAATTATACATATTAACACATAGTTAAGACAATTGTAAACAAGTTTAACACCTCACTGACATCTGACATATTATGACAAATCTCCCCCTCGAATCAAGAGCGAATAATTTGATCTATATGTCTCCTCCACTTTTCACCATTTTCCATTTTTAATTTGTAAATTAATTTACCCTCACATCCAATAACCTCTCCAAAGCACCACTTGCCTTCTGACCTGTAATTTCTTGCTTGAATTTTATCACCAATTTTTAAATATCTTCTAGGTACCTTGTTATCTAGTGTATCACTTGGATGCCCTTCATTATGCATGAGGTCTAATCGAGTACGCACCTTCCTTCCAAACATGTTCTGATAAGCTGATTGGCCCGATGCATTGGTCGCGTTTCTCAGCTGCATCAATAGTCTAGCTAGCTTCAGTTCCAAGTCCCCTCCTTCCTCACACATAGCTTTAATGTGCTTCTTTATGGTTTGGACATTCCTTTCGGCCAGTCCATTAGATTTCGGTTTGTATGGTGCAATTGTTCGGTGAATTATCCCGTTAAGCTCCAAAAAATGACAAAATTCCTTGGAAACAAATTGGGGTCCATTATCGGACACTAAAGTAATCGGCAATCCAAAAGTGGCAAACAGTTTCCTTAGCGTTCTTATGCACCAACTGGACGAGGCATTCTTGGTAGGGATTGCCTCTACCCATCTTGAAAATGAGTCCACAAGAATAAAAATAAACGATCCCTTACTTGGTTCAGCGAAATCGACATGAATCCGCTGCCATGGTTTTTCAGTTGGTTTCCACGGATGATCTTCTTCTTTCTTTGGTTCGTTTCTCTTTAAATTACATGATCTGCACTGCTTCACTAATTCCGATAAGTCTCTATCTATATTTTTCCAAAAACAATGGCTTCTTGCTAATTTCTTCATTTTATCTAAGCCTAAATGTCCAATGTGTAATTCTTTTAATACTTCATTTTGTAAGGTGCTTGGTATAATTACTCGATGTCCTTTAAATAAACAGCCGTCCTGTAGCGTAACTTCGTTGTCTTTGAATCCAAGTTCTTTCATAGTTTCGCCTTTCTCTAACCTGTTCAAGATTTCCTTCAACTCGTGGTCCTGCTCTGTAGCCTTCGCAATTCGTTGTGGGTTCACCGGTATTATTTCCAGCTGATTAAGTTGATACCATTCACTGTCATCCTTCATGTGAACTGACATTGGCTCCTCTACCGGGAATCTTGATAAAAAATCAGCATTAGCATTCGCCTTTGAGTCTCTGAATTCAATTTTATAGTCAAAACCTGCCAAAAAGTGAGCGTAATTAAATATTCGGGTCGCTGATATGGTTGGTAATGTTGTTTCTGGATTGAATATTGATAATAGCGGTTTATGGTCCGTGATTAAAATAAACTTCCGTCCATAGCAGTACTGGAAAAACTTTTTTAGCCCCCAGTTGATTGCAGTTGCTTCTTTGTCTATCTGACTGTAGTTGGCCTCACTTCTTGTCAAAGATCGTGACGCAAAAGCAATGGGCCGCTCCGATCCATCCTTAAATCTGTGACTCAATACGGCACCTAACCCGAATGGGGACGCATCCGTGGCTAAAACAAGTTCTAATTCTGGGTTGTAATGTATTAAAGTCTTGTCACATGTCAGTTCCTTTTTAACTAGATCAAAACAGTTTTGACTTTCTTTTGTCCAAATAAAGCTTGCTCCTTTGCGTAAAAATTTTGTGATAGGCTGTAAAATTGTTGCCAAATGAGGTACAAATTTAATATAATAATTTGCCAGACCCAGAAATGTTCTTAGTTCGTTAATATTTGTTGGGGGTCTTGCTTCCTTAATCGCTTTAATTTTGTCAGGTGATTTGTGAAGTCCGTTTTCGTCAACAATGTGTCCTAAATATTCAATTTTCCTTCTTAGAAACTTGCACTTGTCTCTGTTGAGTCGTAGGTTATTGTCTCTCAATCTTTTAAACACGGATGTTAAGCGCTGAAGCAACATTGGTTCACTTTGTCCTTGTACAATAATGTCGTCAAAAAAGTATGCAACTCCGTCAAGTCCTTGTAACAGCTGATCCATAAATCGATTCCATATCGATGGAGCTACCTTTATTCCAAACATTAACCGGTTGACCCTGTAAGTTCCTTTATGAGTGCTTAACGTTTGCATTGCAGCACTTTCATCATCTACCAGCATGTGTAGGTAGGCATTACTGACATCAAGTGTGCAGAATAATTTTCCTCCTGTCATCTTTGCAAATATGTCTTCAATCCTCGGGATAGGAAACACATCGTTCTTAATCAGCTTGTTTACTGTTACCTTGAAATCAGCACAAATTCTGACATCTCCGTTCGGTTTAACCACAGGAACAACTGGTGTACCCCATTCGCTGCACTCTACTTTTGAAATTATTCCGTTTTTTTCTAGACGGTTGAGTTCCGCTTCTATTTTACTTTTTAGTGCGAACGGTACTGCCCTGGCCTTGTGGAATATTGGTCTTGCGTTATCTGCAAGCTGGTATTTTGCTTTAAAATTTGGTATAACCCCAATATTAGTCTGAAATATATCTTTATAGTTGTTTAATAGTTCATCCAATTTCTTTGGCTGCATTTCTTTTATTTGTAATGATTTCAGATCTCCAATGTTAAACTTAACTTCATTTAACCAGTCCCTTCCGAAAATAGGGTCTACTGCTTTATCAATAATTATTAATTTTCCGTGAAATTCTACTCCGTTCGCGAAACACTTGACAAATATCATTCCTTTAGGTTTAATAATTTCACCTGTGTAGGTACTCAGTTCAATTTTGGTCTTATACATTTTGTTTTGTAGGTCCAGTTTTTTAAAATCCGCATATGATATGGTGCTTAACGAAGCACCTGTGTCCAACTCCATCTTTAGTTCCCGTCCTTCAATTTTCACTATTATCATAAATTTTTCAGTGCGGTTTCCTGCAATCAAATTTATTTCATGTGGATTATCTTCGTAGGCATCCTCTATACGTTCTACCAGATCCACACGCTGTTTGCTTTCTGTTTGTTTTAGGAGTCCCTTCCTGCAACAAACTTTAGCTAAGTGTCCTTTCCTAGTACAGAATCTACAAATTTCATTAATGAACTCACATTCTGCTGCTCTATGCGAGTTGCTGCCACAACGATAGCATTTACCTCGCAGTCTTTCAAAATTGGAGCGAAGTTTCTCATTTTGCGAGGTGGGAGATGTACTAGCAACGCCCGGTCTACTTGCAGGTTTCTTAAAGTTTTTTCTTACTTGATGGATTTCTCCCGTGTTATCTGTGGCAATCAGGTTGCTGTCTTTCTTAGCCTGTTCAACTGAACAAGCAAGTTGTAACAGTTCCTTGAAGGTCATGTTCTTACGTTCCTGTAGCACTCTTTGCCTTATCTCAGTATCTCGTATCCCTCTCACAAATTGAATTTTTAACAGCAGTTCGGTAACCGGTTTTTTACAATCGCAATAAAACTGACAGTCAACGGTTAACTTTTTTAACTCCGCTGCATATTCTATCGTGGTTTCATTTTCGTGTTGTGTTCTATTGATGAATTTGTTTTGACAGGCCCACACGCTTGGCTGAGGATCGAGATATTCTTTCATCATATCTATTAAGTCTTGATAGTTTTTCTCAGCCGGGTTATCTGGAGCGCATAGCTCATAAATGGTTTGATGTAGTATGGGTGGTAAGGAATGTAAGAATGTATGTATTTTAATTTTAGGGTCTTGCACTTCTCGTAAAATCATAAAATTTTCTAAGCGGCGCGTAAAATTTGTAAATGATTCTTGTTCATTATATGGGTTAAAATTTAAATTTGTGTTTACTGTTCCGGAATTAGATCTAGTTTTGATCGACTCTGTATTAGCTAATAATAGATCTTCTTGTTCTTTTCTCTCTAATTTTAACTGTTCAACAATACTCATCATAGCGTAATATTTATTTTCTATGTCTTCTATGTACGTCATTTCACTTTCAACCTGACTGACATCATCCAAAGACTGCTCTATTTGATCCTGTACTTTTAGGACCCGTGTCCAACAGTCTTCTAATGTTTTTACTCTCGCCGTCACGTCATTAAAATTTACATTTTGATTAGAATTAAAATAATTGTACAATCTTGTAATTCTACCTTTTAAAGATGCACGCATCTTCTTCCATTGTTCCATCTGCTTCTCGAGGATCTCCTTGTCCTGAGTTACATTGATGTTTTCACTCGTCGCCATTGATATATTAATTGTACGCAATTATATAGTTTAAGAATTAGAATATAATTATACATATTAACACATAGTTAAGACAATTGTAAACAAGTTTAACACCTCACTGACATCTGACATATTATGACA
This sequence comes from Gerris lacustris, assembly GCA_951217055.1. Classification (NCBI taxonomy): domain Eukaryota; kingdom Metazoa; phylum Arthropoda; class Insecta; order Hemiptera; family Gerridae; genus Gerris; species Gerris lacustris. Next base: position 77,704,142 of record OX578278.1, read on the forward strand.
TTTTTATTCCTATTATTTCAGCTTATATACATTCTAAGTTCAACTAAAACTTTGAAATAAAACAGTTTATCCATTTGTTTGTTACATAAAATACGCACTTAATAAGTTTATTTAAAAATTATTAACGAAATTCGTAGTTTTGACCGAGATTTTGTGAAAGTTACACATATTAAATTTAATAAATAAAACACTATTTAACACTAGAATACCTATCTTTCAAAAAACTATGCGACTATTCCTTATCATGAGTTATTCTGACTCACTGAAAAATCAAAGATTTCTATGACTGTTATTTCAAATATCATAATTAACAGTTACTAATGAGATAATGGGAACTTATTTGAATAAGTATAACTATATATAACTTAAATATTTGGTAATTTATAAGCGATATTATCAGCATCTCACTGAAAAAAATTACGTGTATTACTTAAAAGTCAAACTGAGTCACTGATGTTTACTAAAACTTTCCTAGAGAGGAAGTGCGTTATGCCCTCATGTTAACCCTTTGGAGGTTGGAAGCCAAGTGTTTGGTGATAGCATTCCTGACTGGTAGAGTCTCTCCCTCTAGTGGCGGATTAGATAATTAAATTTTGGTTTGTAAGTAAGTCAAAATGACTCATGATGGGTATTCTAGTGTTAAATATTAGGTACTTCTTTATTTGTCTAAATCACAAGTATTTTTAACACTTTACCAGACCGGTTTCAGCATATTTGCTATCTTCAGTGATTAAGTACAAACTGGTTAAGTGCAGAATTTGTTTATTACCACTAAAGATGGGGGACTGGGTGGCTCGGAGGCTAGAGCGCTCGCCTTGCGATAAGGCAAGTTAAGCAGCCTCGAGTAGGGTCAGAAGATGGATGGGTGACCGCTTCTGACCACAGCTCTGGGTTCGATTCCCGGACCGGGCCCCCCGCTCAATGTCCATCCAGCATTGTTTAAACAAATGGGAAGCTCCTCGAAAGAGTGGCGCCACCAGGTTTCGGCCTTTAAACCATGATGATGACACTCAACCAGGAGGGGAGTCATGTTAACGACCAAAACTTCACACGAGAGTGAAGATTTCGGTCCCTAACCTGGGTTTGTTCTATGGGCCCACCAAAGTGGCCTGAGTCTTCGGGTGTAAAAGCCCCCCGGAATAAAAAAATATAAAAAAATAAAAATACCACTGAAGATAGTAAAAATGCTGAAACTAGTGTGGTGAAGTGTTAAATACTTGTGATTTAACCAAATAAATAAGTATCTAATATTTAAATAACGTTTTATTTATTAAATTCAGAAAAATTATCGTAGACGTATCGTTAGTTTTACGATTATTTTTATTGTTGCAAAAACAAATTTAAACACACTTAACTTTAATAATATCTAATTTAAATCAAATTATAATTATTATTAACTACGGGAAACAGACAGTGAAAAATACACTCCTGTGCCGGGATGTATTTTTCACTGTCTGTTTCCCGTAGTTAATAATAATTATAATTTGATTTAAATTAAAATTTAACTTTCCGTAGTATGAAAACTACCAAAAACTTAAAAATTTAATAATATCATGTCACACTTAAAATAATAATTTAAATCAAATTATAATTATTATTAACTACGGGAAACAGACAGTTTCCGTAGTATGAAAACTACCAAAAACTTAAAAAAATTGAATAATAATTTAATAATGTGGTATTAGTCAGAACTAAAATAAGCCCCAAAATAATTATTATATTAAAATCGAGAAGGGGAAACACATAAAAAATTAAACATTAATAAAATAATAGAAAATGTATCATAAAAAAAACTGACAATATTTTTAAATCTTGTTGACTACACCATTTGTACAATACATTTTTTAGAATGTTTCAGTTTATCTGAAAAATGTATTTAAGTGTACTTTATTAAATTGTATATAAGTTTACATTATCAAAATGTATTTAAGTGTACTTTATCAAGTTACTAAATAATTTTGTATTCAGGATCATAAAAATCACATTGCCCTCCAAAGCTGATGGGGCAGCCGCTCCTGCCTGTTTTTTTAACAACCCATAGTCCCGCAAATGAACTTAGCCGACCACATATTCTTAAAAGGCACCAAAAGATAAAATTAATACTAAAAATTCTAGCTTGATGTTAGTCAGTCTCTTTAATGCACGCTATCAACTGGACTTTAAATTGTTACTTTTTATTATATTCCTAAAAGAGAACTTTAATAAGACAAAACCGAGAATATTTCTTTAATCTTAAATAATTGAATCTTTATTTTTTTTTTCCTTAAAAAAAAAACATTTACATAAATAACTACTGAATAAAATATTTATTAATAACTTATGTGTAGTTATTTATAATACAATTTTTTTACCTGTCTATAAGTTGGTATCATTTGTAAACAGAAGAATAAGAAAAATATTAACAAAAAAGAGAAAAACCTCGAGGGCAACACTGATTTGCATATAAGGTGCTGTCAGCGGCTCTACAACAAAGATACAAAAACACTTTTATTTCTATTAATATTAATAGCTGTTCTTCGTTTAGTTAACATGAAAACGTGTCCTTATCAACTGAAGAACGCTCTGACTCGTGATCAAACTCTACAATTTTAATAGACTTCCACCAAAAAAATAATAAACACTCCAAGGATATCTCGATATTAAGATAGTGACAGTTATAGTATTCGCTTTCTGTATAAGACAGCGAAGACAGCCTTATAAAAGTTTTTGATCTGACCATTTCTTAACTCATCCTGTCATGAAATGTGATGATATTTATTCATGTCTTTTTTAGTAGTCTTGTCAAGATTATAAACTATACTTGAAGAGATTAAGATGTATATTTATGATGCAAATTTAAAGGGGGTAAAAAATTACAAACTTTTAATCTAAAAAAAATTTAAGATTAGGACTACATTTTAAATTGCTTCGTTGAATAAATTTGAAAAAAAAAACTTTCTTCTTCTACGATTTTAATTGTAATGATGAAACATGTGTTGAATTTCGAATTAATGGTTTTATCTAGAAATTGGCTTAAGGGGGAATTATTATTTCTACCGCGTTTTCTTTTTTTAAAAAATCCTAAAGATTGACATTGCTACATGTCTTATAAGAAAAACCTGTGTTCTTGAATGTTATGAAGAAGGAAAGTATAAAATTTGAAAAACAAGTAAAAACTAAGCGATTAAAAATTATACCTTATTTTATATTTTTTACTTGTTTTTATAAAATCTTCTAGTTCGTATCAAAAGATGTTAAAATCTGTTGTAATTACGGTCTTACTCTAGAATTATTTTAGAAGTTTTAACACCAATGAACCAGATTAAAAGGAGTGATAAATGCAAATATTATATTTATATTTTTAATTTAAGAGTTCTAGATCCAAATATGCTGTATCTCTGACATCAGGCTTTTTTTAAAAAATTGAACAGGATATAACAAGAAAGATAAAATCTTCACACAACTTTAGGATAATTAAATCATAAATTATGACTTCAACTTCATAATTTCATAAAATGAATCAAATTTGATTCGTTCTATTTTACACTTAATATTGCGGAGACTTCTCTTTACTAAATGTCGTGGTCGTAGTCGCAATTGAGAAAGTTCAAAACCTAAGAACTTTTCTCGTCATGCAATATTTTGTAAATCATTTTTCACTGCTTTAGTGTTAATAAAAAATATTCACTGTCACTATTCTATATTACTGTTTTAATTTTCGTTTTCATATCTATGAAGCCTAAACATATCGATGTCAATAATTAGTACCTTTTTTTCTGAACGAAATATCAACCTTTGTTTTATATATGGTGTTATTAAGTGGATTGATTATAATTTGGATTAATAGGGCTAATAAGAGTATTATGTATTTGTGATTTGGATGGCAGAGCTATTTTTTTAATGAAATATCAAGATTGGTTTTTGCGGTAACACTATTAAGTGTACAATTAATAGGCCTAATAAGAGTATATTATGTATTGGGTATTCTGATATCGGAGATTTATGGTACTCTCCTAGGAACTTGAGTTCAAACATATTTATACATGGCTACAATCTGAGTTTAAGTCCCAGAATTAGTTTCAGACTTCACTTGTCTTGCGGTTAATACATTTTTGTCCACCAAAAAACAAATTGATATTGTAAAAGTTCCCCATTTTCTCATAATGCCTATATAGCAATCTAATATAGTAGAATGTTGAAGTACAAAGCTTTCAAAATCTTTTATCAGTGTGTCAAACTTATTTAATATTCTGACTGCAAAGTCCTTATGATTTTAACTTATTGTGTACACAGACAAGAGCCTTTGTAGGTAAGAGAGTCTCTACTAGAACAAAAATGGCGGTGTATAACTCCACATACTTACCCACCTTGACACATAGATGTGAATCCTGGGCACTAACTTCAAGTAGAAGCAGTCGACTTCAGACAACGGAGATGAGCTACCTGAGACGAACTGCGGGCAAGACCCCAAGGGATCAAGTTAGGAACCAGACCAACAGGAGGAGCGTACAAACAGAGCCTCTATAGGAAAGGATAGAAACAAGCTTTGCTGGTTTGGCCACGTGGCCAGGATGGGGGATCCCTAAGCAAGTGACGGAGTCAAAGAGCGAGGGAAGGCGGCCTCCAGGCCGTCCGAGAATGACTTGGCTAGACTTTCTGGAACCGGCTTTCCGCAAACGGGGTATCGACCCTAGAAATGCCAGGACAATTGCTTCTGATAGGAAGAACTCGCGACATCTTTGTACATCCTCTACACTGAAAGGTAGAAGAGGACTGGAATAAGTAAGTAGGTAATTGTACAGAGACCTATGTGCAATATACGCAAATTTGATTTCAACAAAAAAGAGATTAGATGATATCGCTCCTGCGGTGGATCAAATTTACGTATAACTGCAAAATTTTATTTATAAGAAATATCGCGATATAAAAGACACTACAGACTGAAAGGTAAAAAAAATAAAGGACATTTAAATGTCAATGTTCATTAGTTAATAATCACAATAAAAAACAGGTATTATTAGTAGTTAAAATATATTCCAGCAATTTAACTAATAAAGGTGTCTCATTCTCTCCTACAATGGGTACCTACTTATTTAGATTGTTACTCTTTTCTGTTTTTTATGAGGGGAGTAGCAGTCTAAAGAAGAACATTCCATATACCTTATTAAGATTGTTAATCTCTTCTGTTTTTATAAGGAGAGTAACAATCTAAAGAAGAACATTCCATACACCTTCTTTAGATTGTTAATCTCTTCTGTTTTTTATAAGGAGAGGAGCATTCTAAAAAAGAACATTCCATACTCCTTCTTTAGATTGTTACTCAACTCTGTTTTTTTGTAAGGAGAGGAGCATTCTAAAAAAGAACATTCCATACACCTTCTTTAGATTGTTACTCTATTCTGGTTTTTTATAATGGAAGTAGCAGTCTGATGAAATGCCCTATAAATACAAAGTTGCAACGATTAGGATGTAAAGACGGGGAAAGAAAGAGAAGAATACTTAAAAGTATGTAATTATATTTATGTACTGATAATTCTAGGTTTGTGTCTTTCATGTCTAATGTAGAATCATGAAAAAACTTTCATGCATAATAATACATTTGAAAGGCAATGAGAAAATATTACAAGTTGAAAAATGTTACAGCAAGTAGTTGCCGGGCCAGCACGGCCGTGTTAGATATTCATTATTGTAGAATGGTGAATATCTTCAAATTAAATAAAATTGGTTTATTATTATAAATATTTTGCTTATAACTACAGTAAATTGTTAAATGGTTATAAATCAAACTGCAATCATTGCTGGGCCATACAAGAGAATATTGTAAAAGTGCCCATGCTATAATCCTCCTGTCCTGTAATGTCTTACTTGATGTCCTGTACTTGAGGTATGAGTAGGTACTACATTAGCTTGCAGTAGTAGTGGTATTACATTAGGCTCACTTGCATGCAGAAATTGATGATTGATTAAAAAAAGATGAAATCACCGCAAATTATATGTCCTTTTAAAGCGATAAATGTTTTCCAAATTTAAGAATTTCTCCATGATTGGACTGGTTTTAAATACGTAGAAATGTTTAGTTGTTTGCAAGTATGACGTCAAAACTCGCTGGAAAGTGGTCTTTTATAGTCTAACGGGTTATCACATTGTGCCGACTTCTTTTTTATTCAATTATACTCTATAATTATCTTTTATGAGTTAATTATGAATAACTGTGTTCAATGATGTGGTTAAAAAACAAACTTAATATATATTTTTTTTTTTTTTTGGTATTTTGTCAAACGATATAATTGAGGAAAGTGGTATTTTTGTTGAAATGGATCCAAGTGCAGGAATTGATAGTTGATTAATATTGAATGTTGTGGCAAAGGGATTTAAGTGAATTTTTATATCACGTGCAGTGATCTAGCGGTATGAAAATCACTAATTTCGGGAAAATGTGGTTTCGTTTGCGGCCAATTTAACTTTAAACTTTTATCTAATTTGACGTTGTGTAAATGTCTCGTGTATCCCAAAGATTACCCTGCACTTACCCCCTCAATTTACAAACCCGTTACAATTAGATCTTGTTATTTAGCTAGCGGATACGTAATTGCGGAGGCCCGAAGGGATTCATCTATGGCAACGCTTTAAAACCTGTATGAAACCTTCACTTCGTCCTCTGCTTGTTTCCCTCCTGCGTGTTTATATAATATAATTGTTCTATTATAATATATTTGTATCTGTTCCTACATTATTTTTAGTATATATCTTTGCTTTATCTGTGTTTATATATTTTTTTTTATCTATGTTTTATCTTTATCTGTGTTTATATTATCTGTTCCTACATTATTTTTATTGTATACCTATTTCTTATTTATATATATACGTATATCTTTATATATAATCTTATTATATAAGTTTTTTTTAAGCAAGAGAACTAACTTTTCATGTTGTTTTCAAGTTGAAAACACGATGTTATAATTGGCTTTGTTTATAACTTGACTGAGCGAAACTCAAGGCTTGGGGAAACAGCGACTCCGTCTCGGCGGCTTCCCGAAGATAATATTGTTATCTATATCTGCCCCCACGGATCCGCTAGCTGTGACCCACCTTCATGCTAGTGATCAGTGACTATGTTTCCTAGTATCATGTAGGCCAAGCAATTAAATGAAATGCTTAACAGTTTCTCGACTTTGTTTTTCTGTAATGGGCAATGTATTAATAGCAACTCAATCATAAAAGATGTGTAGTTCAATAACCAAACAACGTTTTCACACAAAACATTTCAATTGAAACAATTGACCAGTTTCGGCTGATCTAAAGAAGCCTTCTATCAGATAATTTAGAGGTTACTTGATCGACTTTGAAATTACAAGTTGTCTATCTGAAGAAGGCTGCTTTAGAACAACCGAAACCGGTCAATTGTTTCAATTACTATTTTTTGTGTGAATACGTTGTTTGGTTATTGAACTACACTTCTTTCATGATAGATATGTTTCCAAAATCTCCATAAATAAGAATCAAAGAAGAATATACATAATTAATTTCATTATTTAGAAATAGAATAGTTGGGGGCTATTAAGTACATGCAAAAATTCCACTATTTTATTATTAGGACGATAAATAAATTTTAAATCAAGATTTAATTTAATCACACAATGGTCTTAATTGAGCTTGTAAAAATTATGAAAAAACCTAAATATTAATTAATCTACGCCTCATCAAAAGCTTTCGTAAAGTATGGGTAAAAAAAGTGAAGACCCCCATCGATGATCGAACATGTTGGCCCAACATGTTGGGTTAGAGCAGCTTGCCCAACATATTCGATCGTTGATGGGCGCATTCCAACAAGTTCGAATGTTTTTTGGGCTGGGCGTTGTGCTCGACAGCCCCCCAACTCCAACCCAACGTCCAACATGTTGGGTCGTGGATGGTGAACCGTCGAGCGGCTCGCCTGACACGTCCTCAGTCTGACTCGTGTTCTGTTGTGTACAGTACAGCTGTACTTTATTTGTTACTTTGCGTGATTCTCATACCAAAATGTCTTTTAATGACAACAAACAATTCTGGACCGAATTTATAGAACTATATTGAGACCAGCGTCCGTTGTGCAATATTAAAGATAAAAGATATTGCAATAAACATAATATTCAAAAAGAGGTTACGCGGTGTTGATTGAAAAAGGGAAGGAAGTGTTTCCGAATTGTGACGAAAGGTTTGAAAAATCCAAAATCGAATCACTTAGGGCTTCCTTAAGAAGGGAAATAAAAAAGGTCCAGAGTTCGAAAAACAGAACAGGAAGTCTAGATGAAGTGTATGAACCAACCCTGTGGTATTACGACCTAATGATGTTTATTAACGACCAAGCAGTCGTAAGAAAAGGAATATCATCGTTGGTTAATCGAACGAGAGAAGAGATGATAATAGACGACGATGATGGTGGCAAGGACACAGAATTGAGGGAAAATGTTCAAGAAGGAACTCGTTCAAGCAGATATTTAAAAATACTCCTCATTCATGCGCAAATAGTTTCATAATCGTGTGACGACTCATTCGCAGCAAGGTGTGACAATAACGACATAATAATATGTCTAAATTTATTTCGCTCAAATAGCCATTTTCTTAGCCCAGCGCGGTGGTTTACTCGTTTTCTTTTGACTTACAGCTATAGCCGACTCAAACTCCATTGCTTAACTGACGTTGACCAACATGCTCGGTAGTGGATGGTACACACCTAACATGTTGGATTGGCCGTTGGGTTGAAGTCAGGTTGAGGTTGGGCCAACATGTTCGATCGTCGATAGGGGGCTAATATGAGTATAAATATATAGTAGATTGCGAGCAAGCTACTAAAAGGGTTTCTTCGGTCATAAAAATGCATATATCCTACATCTAATTTTTTTTTTTTACTAAAACATACATACAATATCCTTTAGCATCTTAGGTATGCACTTATTTGGTTCTTTTAGGGGTAATTGCAGCCATTTTGGAAACGTGGTATATATTTACAATTCAAATTTCAATACCTTTAAAATGATACCCAAACTTACAAAAAATTAAAATTTTGGTCACCATAGTTGGGGCCACCTAAAATTTATTAGATTTGAATTTTTTCTACTAACTCCCGGAAATATCATTGGCCTTCAGAGATGTATATTTACTTATTTTTAGGACCTGTCCTTATGTGGTAGCGCGGGGGGGGGGGGGCATTTTTTTGGGGGATTGTTTTAATAATTTCAGGGGTAAAATGGCTGCCATTTTGGAAACGCGATATTTTTTTGTGATCTACATTTCAAAACCTTTAAAATGATTCCCCACTCAAAAATTAAAAAAAAATACTAATCGTTACGATCTGTTCGCAATTACTCGTTGATTGAAGAAATTTCAAAGAGTTGTGAAGTTGTGAGTTGTAAAAATGTTAGTTCGATAAAAAAAAAAAAAGAAAATCTTGGTTTGATCGAGATGTGCGAGACATGATTTACCGACTAAAACTTTACAAAATTTGAAGAGTTTGATCTTCCAATCCGGGATCAATGGGGGTCCATTTAACAACCCCGTTTACCTAAGTAGTTTACTTATTCTGTAAAAGTTCTCCGGAATGAAATTAAAAAAAAAAAAATAAATAAATAAAAAATAATGATTATAATAATAATAATAATAATAATTGGACTAAAATAAAAAAAAAAATAATAATAATAATTCGCTGTTTCATAAAATTAAAAATTAACAAGTTTTTCGGCTATGTTTACAATTTATATTTGTAGGGTCGAAGCCAATTTTTTTCTCCAAAATACCTGATTTTCCTCTATTTTTCAAAAGTAAGCAAAAAGTAGAACATGGGGCTTTTAATCCAATCTTACCTTTTCCACCTGTGTTAACACAGGACATTTTTTTTCTCTTTTTATCTAGAGGGGTGTATAGGGTGAAGGTCTCTTATAGCCTTTTATTATATTAATTCTAACTACAGTCCTAGTTTACAAACTTAGCCTTCAGGGAGCAGAAAATTAATGAAAATTAAACTTTACATAAAAAGATAATAGCCTAATAGCCATGAAAACTCGTTTAATTGAAACAAGATAACTGTTTACCTACTTGCCCAGTCTCTTGGATTTTAATTAATTTTATACTCTTGAAATTTGCGGAGATGGTATATATATATATATATATATATATATATATATATATATATATATATATATATATATATATATATATATACATATATATATATATATATATATATATATATATATACATATATATATATATATATATATATATATATATATATATATATATATATATATATATATATATATATATATATATAGTATTATAGTATTAAAAATATAAAAAAAAGTTAAATTAAATATTCCTTATTTTTTACCATAATTTACCTATTAGACTAGATAATGTTTATTCATTAAATTTAAACCTATAATTTCTATACAATTATCCATGATAAATCAATTTATGGTTGCTTTTTATATATTAACACTTCGTAGAGTTCATATTGTTGAGATGACATGATTTGCATGTACATTAATTATGTACGAGTATAGGTATATAATTTATATATATAGAATCTTCTCAAGAATATTTTTGAGATTAATCGTTTACATTAAAAAAGCATTGACAGAAGACTGATGTACTCAGCATAACAAAAATAAATTGCATCACTTGATTTTATTGGAAAAATTACTTAAAATAAATAAGTTTTGTTTATGTGAGAGTAACTAATTCTTTTCAGTAAATGTTTTCCAATGTCCAATTAGATTAAGGTGAAGACTTATTTGGATAGAATTTTCTTGAATATTTAGTATTTTTGATAATATAGTCAGACACTATTTTGCCCTCTGGACTATTATTTATTAAGTTATTGTCCAAAAAGCAAGGGATTCAATACTTAAATTGGGCAGTGTCTTTTATAAATGTTCAGTTATTAGGGTTCAAACAAGTCTGTATTAATGATGTGGTTATACTTAATTTAAGTTACACAGTTAAATTTACCGATATTAATTATAATAGATATTAAGTTGATATATTTCATCCTAGCATTTATTAATTTTCTATATCGCCGTTCTAGAGAAATAGGGACGTAAGCGTAAGTGCAAAAGTAGTAATTTTTTTGAACAGAAAAACAAACTAAGATTTCTTCAGATTGTCATAAATAGAAGGATATTTTTTAAATCAATGTGAAAACCAGGCAATATACAGTTTACCCAAGGCAATTTTAAGCAGTAGTATTTACAAAAATAATGTACCCCAATTTACCCCCAAATTTTGTTAAAACGTCATTGTTGCTCTGAAGCCCTGAGAGTGCAAACCTCACTTAGGTCATAAATTTAGGCTATATTAATTAAGTGTTACATTTGCGTCTTTAGTAATTAAAGAATTATTGAGCTAAAAATGACTTAAAGTGCAATTATGCCGTTGTAATTAAATAAGAAATAGCTAAGCACGTGACGTATAGTACAATTGAGTCACTTTTGCAGTAAAATACGTAGTACTTTCATTAAAGCAAACACGTAACTGAACCATGCGACGTTGTTATCTCTAAAATCCTGGCAGGTCCACAACGACTTTTTAGCTCTTAATCGGTTAAAAGTAGCAATTTCAAAAGGGTCGTTGTAGCATTAGATGAAACGTACTTTTTCTGATCTACTCATGTGTCTAACTCAAATTTACAAAAAATTGCACTTACGTCTATGTTTCTCTAGAACGGCGATATATTCTCTGAGTTGATAATTATAATATATATATATATATATATATATATATATATATATATATATATATATATATATGTATATATATCAGCAGAGTGATACCGTGTTTTTGCACACTGCAATAGGCTACACAATTTGCGAGAGACACCAAGGGATGTGCCACGCAAGCGTGACACATAGGAACTGTTCCAACATCAGACATAACGTCATTAAGATGTTGGCTCGGCATTATGCCATGTCCTGCATCGTTTCGTCGCGTCCGACTCATCAGGGGCCCGACGATGCCCACCCAACTCTGGACCTATACTACATCAAGAAGATCAGATATAGGACTTATCAGAGACGAGGGTGCTCTCATACCGCCATTCTTGCTTGGCTGGCAAAACACATCAGCAGAGTGATACCGTGTTTTTGCACACTGCAATAGGCTACACAATTTGCGAGAGACACCAAGGGATGTGCCACGCAAGCGTGACACATAGGAACTGTTCCAACATCAGACATAACGTCATTAAGATGTTGGCTCGGCATTATGCCATGTCCTGCATCGTTTCGTCGCGTCCGACTCATCAGGGGCCCGACGATGCCCACCCAACTCTGGACCTATACTACATCAAGAAGATCAGATATAGGACTTATCAGAGACGAGGGTGCTCTCATACCGCCATTCTTGCTTGGCTGGCAAAACACATCAGCAGAGTGATACCGTGTTTTTGCACACTGCAATAGGCTACACAATTTGCGAGAGACACCAAGGGATGTGCCACGCAAGCGTGACACATAGGAACTGTTCCAACATCAGACATAACGTCATTAAGATGTTGGCTCGGCATTATGCCATGTCCTGCATCGTTTCGTCGCGTCCGACTCATCAGGGGCCCGACGATGCCCACCCAACTCTGGACCTATACTACATCAAGAAGATCAGATATAGGACTTATCAGAGACGAGGGTGCTCTCATACCGCCATTCTTGCTTGTAATATATATATATATATATATATATATATATATATATATATATATATATATATATATATATATATATATATATATATATATATATATATATATATATATATATATATATATATATATATATATATATATATATATATATATATATATATATATGTGTGTGTGTGGGTGTATGTGTGTATGTTTGTGTATTTTTACTTGGAGTCGGATAAATGAAGAGGTAAAATGTACTTTTTAAATAATTAATTATAAAATCAAGTCCTTTAAAAGAATAGCGTATTATGTCATACTACTACTGTTTCAAGGATCAAAGGAGGGTTCGAAAATTGTTCTCAAAATTCAAATTACACTTTGAAAGAATGCGGTACGCGGATATTTATTTATTACGTGTCGGGCGTGGTCTTATATAATTTATGTGGGACGCGTGTTTTCGCTAAACTATAAAGCGGTAGCATCACTAAGCCAAATTCAGATGCCTCAAAACTGATTTGATGCTAAACTAAACTGAAATTTGAGCACACCAACATACCAACAAATGAAAACACCATTTATATGTAAATGTAGTCATCAATATGAATAATAGATCGTTTATTGTGAAATAATTCATACCTTTAAAAGAAATATATCATTTAAAGATGTTTGATTTACACATTTAAAATAATTTAATGGTAACTTGATACGTAATTTTATGTTTTTTAAAAAAATCTATTACGTCTAGCGAAAAATAATAATTACATTGGTTGAAGGTCTCGTATTACTCCATTATTGCTAGAATGGATTACACAAGCCATCATTATTAGAAGAGAAAGAAGGGGGAGAAACTGATTGATTTATATGGCTTCCAAGTCTAACCAATCATATCCAATCATTAAAAACTCGTTAAAATATCAAATCACCCTTCATTAAAATAAATATTATATCATTTCATTCCTTAATTTAACTCTCTCGTCATTCATAATCAAAATAAATAAATAAAGAATAAAATAACAGGGAAGTACTTTTTAGGATTTCGTAGATTTATTAAGCACATATGTAAATATATTATGAAATAACTGTTCTACTTCCCTGCCTAACGAAGGTAACGGAAGCTATGTGATCGTTCTGAAGAACGAAAGTATTTTATATCTCCGATTTAAAAAATTCCAAGAAAGAAATCTGTTTTATACATCAGGGAACATATTTGGTTTGTTGCCTGACTGTCGCTCAATTTTTGCTAACCAACATATCTTAAAAACTACTCGTCCGATTCTAATGAAATTTGTATGATGGGTAATAATTAGGAGAATTGTTAGACCCATATAAGTTTCAACCTTCTGCGCCTATTTATTTCTCTTCCATACACGCAAAGACATACAATTTATCCATAACATACAATTCATTTATATCACTATCTTCAAAAGTACTCTTCTGATTTTTTTGAAATTTGTAAAGTTTGTGGAAAGGTGCAGATAGCCCCAGAATTATTTCAACCGTCTGTGATTATTAAATTTTGTTAAATTGATACTGTAATACATGTAAATCAGCGATCATAGAATCCTTAAACGGAAAGATTTCCAACTCCCCTCTTTATCTACCTGTGTAAAGACTACTACCGCTGGTCGAGCTATGTGGCGGTTTAAATTGTAACTAAATCTTTTACACCGTTCAAAAGATTTTGAGCTTCTTAATTTAAAGAAATAATTTAATAAATTAATTTGTCAGTTTGCTAGATTCAAATCCAATATCTCGTGCAGTCGAAGCAATCGCGCATCTCTTACAGCCACCGAGGCTCTTTTTTTTTCTTTTCTTTATTTACAAAATAGTACAAATGTCTGACAACCAGTTTTGTATATATGTTAAGAATTCGAGGAATGTCAAAAGATTATAAGTAGTTTACAATTTTAACCGCCAGACAGCTCGACCAGCGCGCTGGTGGTCTTACACCTCTAGAATAATGGAGTTTGATACCCCTGGTGTAAATAATCAAAACAAGTTTGACAGTTAATAAAATAATAATTAATATAAAAATGCCATTTTTCCAAACTGGTCTTATTTTCAACCTTTTTTTTTTTTTTTTTTTTTTTTTTTTGGTATCTATGTGCAAAATTTGCGGAAGATTAAATGACGGTAAGTGGTTCAAAATTGGGGTAATAGGTGTGCGATGAACCTTAAAAAGCAAATAAATTTGACGCTTTTTTTTTTTTTTTTTTTTTTTCTTTTTGGTTTCTGTATTCTTCACCTTAGTTGTATCTATGTGCAAAATTTACAAAGCAAAGTAATATAAGACCAGTAAAAAGCAGAGGAAAATTAAATAAATCTGACAATAAATATGTTATAAAAGCATAAAATCAATTATACGAAATAAGACGGGAGGAATGTATGTGCCACACTATTTTGCAGACTATTTATACAATTGGTTTAGTTTGTCACCAACAAGAAAAATTTCACTAACAAATTTGCATTGTGTCTTGAAGTTATCAGTGGCGAAAATATTTACGATCAATAATTACCACAAAAAGACAAAACAAATTGTGTCAGAGCGTATATACTGCCACTTACGCACACCACATTCAACACATACAGCCCATGCAACGCAAATTTTTATTGGTGTGGACCCAGCTTAAGCTTAACCCGAATTATTATTTTTGATAACAAGTTTATCACACTCCAAAGCAGTGATTATATATTTAACCCCGAGCAGCTGAGAATGGTTTAAACTGCTTATTATGCAGTGGAAAGCAATTTGTGGTGTTCGTGTCCGGAGTGCATTAGTGTTTCTAAGTTTTATAGTTAAGATATATATTCGTCCTGTGTGCAGATGCACTTTACTTATATGGTGTTATTGTTGGAGAGCAGTGTATCTTACCACATTATGAGGAGGTAAGGGATATGTTGGGATAACTAAGTAAAAAGACATCTGTCAGGGGTGCATTCGTGTTCTATGCCTTATGGTTTGTTTCGTTTTAGTTTAATGAACTTCGGACTTGACTTCTAGTATGGTAAGGATCGCTGCGACGTTTACCCCAAGCCCCTTATAGGGATATCTGAATCCTTTGACACACGATCTGTAAGTTTTAAAAGTTCCACTCAGGAAGTCTTGAGAGCTTTTGAGGACAAGGCTAGTTATCCTGAGCCACGGTCACGTACGGCATTTGAATATAGTGGACGTTATGACGAAGACAGGACTACGCCCGGGGTATAACGACCTCCCGCACACAATGCCTTTAAACAGCCTAATGGAAGCAGCCCTTTCTCTCTCGTATCTGCATATAAAATATAAACATATGGCATCCGGCAAGCTATTGTTTCGGTGACATCACTCATGAATTTGGAGAGATCCTTGTGTCAATAAGTATTCCCATACATGGAACAGGCAAAGAACCTCTAAAATGATAAATAAAATAAACCCAGCTGTTCCACCATTATCAAACCTTGCATTAATTCATATTTTGATACATAATTTAATTCTTTTTACTAGTTGATTTGTTTGCCCAATGTTTATGTTAAAATTAAAACTATATTTATTTTTATAACTATAGTATTCATACTTCATTTTAGAACTCTAATATGTATTTGAAAACATCATTAACAACCTTTTTACAAGTTTTAAATTCGTTAGACTTATTAACAACTAGCGACTACAAACTTTACAGATTAAAGTATGATTCAGTCACATTGTTACACACTAACATAAGATCAATAGCAAAAAATTACGAAAAATTGGTATTACTCCTACAAAAAATCTGGTCAAAAACATTAATATTATAATTTTAACCGACGCTTGCGAATGAAACGTAGTTTTAATAAGGACAAGTACACGACTTATTACGATACAGGATGCAATAGAGCTGAAGGTATCGCAGTATTCTGCAAGAACCATATAGAAGTCTTAAATGCTGTAAACAGACCAATAAAAAGGGATGCAACAGCCTGAATTTACAAATGAAAATACATCACAAACAAGGTACTCTGAATTCTACGAGAGTACTCAGTATTTACTCTCGTATGTACAGATCCAGTGGAATTAGCTGTGGCAACTTTCTAATTAATCTCGACTCTTTCTTAACTAAAAATAAACCACATCTCAACAAATCACATAATCGCAGGAGATTTTAAACATAGACCTACTTACCGATGTTTTACAAAAGATACTTACTTCAACACACTCAGCAAATTTGGATTCGTTAGTTTCATTAGTAATGTGACAAGGGAAACTGATGAAACTGAATCAGGCATAGACCACATCATGGAAAAACGAAACAACTAACAAGGAGCAGCAACGTACATCTTTCATACTACAAACTAAAATTACAGATCATAACCTGACAGGACTATCTCAAACCACACACAAGAACAAACAATTACCATAACAAAAACAGATAGAAACAAATTTTTGGCTAGTTGAAAACCATTTAAAATTATATTAATATAATAATGTTTTTCTTCCTCAAAGAATTGTGGAACGTCAATCATTTTCAGTTGATAATAAAGCCAGCCTAATTACTCTAACTGGAGACAAATCTAGAATAACAATTATCTTGGCATCCCTCGTACATTAGCAAAGTGCAATCTAGTTTATAAAATGATAATTGTTTACCAATGATAGAACTTTAACGATCCGTCATAGTTCGGTTGATTCTAAGAATTTTTTTCAAACAAAAGAAAATAAGATGAGAGTACAGAGAAAAAGGATAAATGGGAAGATGAAGTATTTAAGATCTATTTGGAGATGCTGCCGAGGATATTAGGTGAGGAGAAATGGCCGTGGTACCTCCATCGGCTTTTTTATTCGACGCTTTTATGACGACTGTCTATAAAGTCTTAGCCAGACATTATGTTTTTATTTTTTATTAGTTTTTTTTTCTCATAGAAAATGTGACATTCTTCATCACCTTTGTGAGCAGTTGCTCTAAAGTACGAAAGGTGAGAATATTTTCTTCACAAGAAGCATCTCTGACATTCCTACATTAAGGATGTCGATACTGTTCGAGCAAAAAGTGGTCATCCTGGAAGAGACAGTCGAACCATAGAAGTGGAAGAACAGCACATCTGTCTTAACCAACCAACATAACACAATATGCCACTCAAACACTTCTTCTCCCAGCTTATAAATTCCCACCAATGGAGAATTCATGAAAAAAACACAACATATATATATATATATATATATATATATATATATATATATATATATATATATATATATATATATGTATATATATATACTGGGTGATCCAAAAGTTCCGCAACGGCTTAACATCTCCGGTTATAATTTAATATTAAGTTCCCGTTTGCGGGTATCTTAATCATTTGTAAAAAACTACTTTTTTGGTGGGTAATAATTTTTTCCGCCATATTGGTTGCCGCAATATTGCATTCAACTTTTAAATTTTAAATTGGAACACCCATAAACTGATACATTTTTGGAAAGCCCTTAAAAAAAGAAAACATTTACCGCAAACCCGAGCTTTCTATCTACTCCCGTTCCAAAATGGCGGACACTCAAAGTTTAAAAAATTACTCTTTTTTGTTATTTTCAATAGTTTAGTAAGATATAAAAAAAATCGGTCCAAGACAACTCACTAACATTCTCATACAATCTCGGTCCCAGATCCCAAGGAACAAAGTTAGTTATCAAGTCATAGTTTCCGAAATATTGATGAAAATTAATTTGAATTCGTTAAATTCAAAAACAAAAAGTAAACAACCACCTGTTGAACACATTTTAAATAATACAAATTAACTAAGCATCCTGTAGGTTTATCATCGAAGCGAGCTTAATGCAATAAATAATTAATTTTATATTCATATTTTATGGGATCTGGGACCGAGATTGTATGAGAATGTTAGTCTAAGTTGACTTGGACCGATTTTTTATATCTTACTAAACTATTGAAAATAAAAAAAAGAGTAATTTTCTACACTTTGAGTGCCGCCATTTTGGAACGGGAGTAGATAGAAAGCTCGGGTTTGAGGAAAATGTTTTCTTTTTTTAAGGGCTTTCCAAAAATGTATCACTTTATGGGTGTTCCAATTTAAAATTTCAAAGTTGAATCCAATATGGCGGCAACCAATATGGTGGAAAAAATGATTACCTACCAAAAATGTAGTTTTTTACAAATGATTAAGATACCCGCAAACAGGAACTTAATATCTTAATTATAACCGGAGATATTAAGCCGTTGCCGAAGTTTTGGATCACCCTGTACATATATATATATAATATATATATATATATATATATATATATATATATATATATATATATATATATATATATATATATATATATATATATATATATATATATATATATATATACATTATACATATATATATGGTGATGGATCCTTCAAGGTAAAGAAAAAACAAAATATGAATTCATTTTTTTGTTCAGTAACGTTTCGGCCTGACGGACCATTTTCAAGCTTAAACAGCAGAATTTACTTAATTATTGTTACGCTACGAAAAATATTGCAATCACACCTGGAGGATAATAATTTAGGATAAGAAGAATTACATTAGTAATTTTACACTTGAGGTATAGTCCAGGAGATAACGTGCAAACACGTGTCTGGCTAACATCAAGCTAGAATTTTGTGTATATGTAATTATTTAGGTGCCTTTTAAGAATATGTAGTCTGCTAAGTTCGTATGCGGGATATAGCTTGGCAATAGGTATTTGAAAAAAACAAACCGGTGGACAGCGGCCATTTCCTGCCCTTTTTGTTGGACAATGTGATTTTCATGATCCTGAGTACGAAATTAGTAGACCAAAAATAAAGTTGATGGTAGTTTGTCACTTAATAGGTGACCTCTTTGATTTGGAGTGATATTTGAATAACTAACCTATCAAGTGAGAAATTGACATTAACTTAATTTTTGGTCTACTGACTAATTTTGTACTTAGGATCATGAAAATCACATTGTCCACCAAAATGGGTAGGACTGTGCCGCCACTCTCCACCGGTTTGCTTTTTAAAATGCCTATTACTAAGTTATTACTTAGCCGACCACATATTCTTAAAAGGCACCAAAAGATTTACTTAAGTAAATCTTATCCAAAGTACCCTGAAGACTTCGGATGGACTAATCATTTAAATTTATTATTAGTATTAAGTAAGTATCATATATATTTATATATTTGGAAGATTGTTACACACACACATATTTTAAAGCTATAAAAAATTATGTTGGAGTTGTTCCAACACAGTCATTCCAATAGTTCTTTCTCTACGAATTTATGTTGAGAATTTATTATTTTGGACATCTAAAATTTATAATTTTAACTGTTGTTAATTTTCTTTAAAAAGTTCAAAAAATTAACAGCCAGAACCAGGTTTATATTCATGTCACATTGCTAACAAGTTAGGTTTTCTACATAATATATAAAATATGGCACTTTAAGGACTTTGACCTACATGATTTTTGCCACCGTGAAATATTTGTATGCTAATATTTTATATAAATATTAAATTAGCTTGTTTTTTGGCTGGTAAAAACATTCCATGGAGGAATTTGACGTGTATGGTATATATATATATATATATATATATATATATATATATATATATATATATATATATATATATATATATATATATATATTATATATATATATATATATACTCACACACACACACACAATATACACATATTATATATATAATATCATATATATGTAACATCATTATATTATTCGTGTTATTTATAAAAAAAAAAAATGGCTCCAATAAATAATATAACCAGGTCCTAAAAATTAACTTGATTTTACTTGTGGCCATTTTAAAATATGTAAATTTGATTTTTTCACAAAATTTTCTCTTGTATAGAGGTTAGTTTCAGATGAGATTATTGGATCTTTTATATGAAAATATAGCTTTTATGAAGGATTCAAAAGACTTAACGAAGCACTATTCAGAGATAAAGTTTAGAATGAGTTCGGATATATTGTCAGTACTGAGATATCTATCTACTTTGACGCAATTTTTTTTTGTTCACTTATTGCTAATCCGTTCGAAGACAAGAAAACATACGTAATATTAATAATTCATGAGCAGAGCATTAAAAGGTTGAGTCTAGCGGGTGGCTCGGAGTAAATACAGGTAGGTGAAGGAGGTTTAATAAACAGTACGTGGTCCAAGTCTCCAGTAGCCAGATACATGCCCATAGATAATGGACGTCGTGAGAACGGCTCCGGGATCATCCGTTCAGATATGAATATCCTGTTGTATCGGATAGGGAGCCCGGCAGCTTCGAACTCTAGGTAAGAGAGATGCCTCATTATGCGCATCCCGGCTTAAAAGGATTCTGAACAAGGCAACCCACCGAGACTCGAAGCCGCTACTACCGTAATGTTTTCTTAACACTTGAACTCCCAGCGACAAGACAAATATAAGTCGGACTCGTTGTGTAAATAAAAACAAATGGCTCGCTTGAAAATATGCATAATCATTATGTTTTAAACCACCGGAATGTACTTAATGTTAAGTGAAAGCAAGCCTTCCCTTGTCGTGTACAGCGCAACAAATATTTAAATTTCATACTTGTACCTACACGAAATAATTTAAACTGCAAATTACGAGAATTTATTTGTTAAAGTGTTTTGTAACAATGACTTTAACAAATTACCGTAAATCCCACATTTCTAAATAACTGTAGAATATAATATCACCCAATAAATCACAATTGTATATATAATATTTTTTTTTTGTTCCGTTTGCAAAATTGAATTATTTGAATCTTATTTGTGGTGGGATGTTTGTGTAAATGTAAGAAGCCCCACGTTAACTTAAAAAATTTAATTCTGTATATGCCTGGAAATTTTAAGATGAATTTGCGGACTAAAGGACTATCTCCCATATCTTTGTCAAGAAATGGGAGATGGAGTTAAGTCCAGAGGCGCTCAAGGTGTAAGGTGTAAATGAATGATGCCTTTATTGGTTTATAAAATGGTATGTGACAAAGTTGATTTAAGTTTTATCTACTTGCAGCGGCAAAATGAGGCATTATTAATACTGATTTTTGAAGGGAAGTGTAATTTAAGTCTCAATCAATTTTGCTGCATACGGAGCAACTTTTTTACAGTTATAATGCTGGCAATAACAATTTATATAATATCTTATATCCCCTATAATATTGTATATATTTGTATTATATATTATAACATGGTGCGTAGGCTTCTGCGGGTAGACTCGTAATAAACAGCTTGGTTTTGCGGTGAAATCCGCGACACGAAGGGGATGAAGTCCACGAAATCCGCGAAGGGGATTGAGTAGACTTTATCCCCTTCGTGACGCGGATTTCACCGGAAAACCAAGATGTTTATTATATATTATAGTTTATTAAGTAAACTATGAATAATAACTTTTGTATTTATATAGTAATTAGTTTATATTTATTAATCCTGTTTAATAAGCTTTTGATGAGGTAAATAGTTATTACTCTACTAAGTAGTATTTTATATTATTATTATTATTTTTTTTTTCATTACAACTAAATTCCTAAAATAATGCTAGTTTCACATTAATATTTCAAACAACATTGCTTAAATTGAAAGTCCCAATGGCTTAAGTAAGTACTGAATAACAAGTAAAACTGGCTAATTTACAATAATTTTAATAACTTTTAAATAATTATATATTGTAATGATAATTAAAAGTAAATAATTTAAATTTATATTAATTACAGTTATAATACAAAGATTACACTTACACAAACAAGCATCTTACATGAATTTATTTAATTTATAATTATATTCTCGTATGCTAAACACAAAAATAAAATAGATATATGAAGTAATAATATTCTTTAATGAAATTTGTGAAACGTTTAACAATTAATAAAAACTTAAATCTAGTAAACATTGAGACACGCCATTGTTGTTAAATAGTAGATAGATAAAAAACACACGGTGTAAGGTATTTGACAAAAGAAAATAGAGGAAAGGACCTTGCGCTTATGTGCCTGGGACCTTATGCCCATGTGCCTGGAACCTTGTGCCCATGTGACTGGGACCTTGTGCTTATGTGCCTGGGACCTTATGCCCATGTGCCTGGAACCTTGTGCCCATGTGACTGGGACCTTGTGCTTATGTGCCTGCGACCTTATGCCCATGTGCCTGGAACCTTGTGCCCATGTGACTGGGACCTTGTGCTTATGTGCCTGGGACCTTATGCCCATGTGCCTGGAACCTTGTGCCCATGTGACTGGGACCTTGTGCTTATGTGCCTGGGACCTTATGCCCATGTGCCTGGAACCTTGTGCCCATGTGACTGGGACCTTGTGCTTATATGTGCCTGGGACCTTATGCCCATGTGCCTGGAACCTTGTGCCCATGTGACTGGAACCTTGTGCTTATGTGCCTGGGACCTTATGCTCATGTGCCTGGAACCTTGTGCCCATGTGACTGGGACCTTGTGCCCATGTGCCTGGAACCTTGTGCTTATATGTGCCTGGGACCTTATGCCCATGTGCCTGGAACCTTGTGCCCATGTGACTGGGACCTTGTGCTTATGTGCCTGGGACCTTATGCCCATGTGCCTGGAACCTTGTGCCCATGTGACTGGGACCTTGTGCTTATGTGCCTGGGACCTTATGCCCATGTGCCTGGAACCTTGTGCCCATGTGACTGGGACCTTGTGCTTATGTGCCTGGGACCTTATGCCCATGTGCCTGGAACCTTGTGCCCATGTGACTGGGACCTTGTGCTTATATGTGCCTGGGACCTTATGCCCATGTGCCTGGAACCTTGTGCCCATGTGACTGGAACCTTGTGCTTATGTGCCTGGGACCTTATGCTCATGTGCCTGGAACCTTGTGCCCATGTGACTGGGACCTTGTGCCCATGTGCCTGGAACCTTGTGCTTATATGTGCCTGGGACCTTATGCCCATGTGCCTGGAACCTTGTGCCCATGTGACTGGGACCTTGTGCTTATGTGCCTGGGACCTTATGCCCATGTGCCTGGAACCTTGTGCCCATGTGACTGGGACCTTGTGCTTATGTGCCTGGGACCTTGTGCCCATGTGCCTGGAACCTTGTGCTTATATGTGCCTGGGACCTTATGCCCATGTGCCTGGAACCTTGTGCCCATGTGACTGGGACCTTGTGCTTATGTGCCTGGGACCTTATGCCCATGTGCCTGGAACCTTGTGCCCATGTGACTGGGACCTTGTGCTTATGTGCCTGGGACCTTATGCCCATGTGCCTGGAACCTTGTGCCCATGTGACTGGGACCTTGTGCTTATATGTGCCTGGGACCTTATGCCCATGTGCCTGGAACCTTGTGCCCATGTGACTGGAACCTTGTGCTTATGTGCCTGGGACCTTATGCTCATGTGCCTGGAACCTTGTGCCCATGTGCCTGGAACCTTGTGCCCATGTGACTGGGACCTTGTGCTTATGTGCCTGGGACCTTATGCCCATGTGCCTGGAACCTTGTGCCCATGTGACTGGGACCTTGTGCTTATATGTGCCTGGGACCTTATGCCCATGTGCCTGGAACCTTGTGCCCATGTGACTGGAACCTTGTGCTTATGTGCCTGGGACCTTATGCTCATGTGCCTGGAACCTTGTGCCCATGTGACTGGGACCTTGTGCTTATGTGCCTGGAACCTTATGCCCATGTGCCTGGAACCTTGTGCCCATGTGACTGGGACCTTGTGCTTATATGTGCCTAGGTTTTAAGTCTAATTGGCCGAAGCAATCCCTTAATAGGGTTGCCACTTTCGTTAAATTGTTTTAAAGGATCAGAAAGGATAAAGGAAGTCTCTAAAAGCTCTACTGTCTACACATGAATAACAATATGGGTTAAATTTCTAGTAAAATAATACTAACTAATAAGGTGTACAGCTGTTTATTCTTCCTTATTTTATTAACAAACTCTTAAACGATTGGAGCAAAAAGAATAAAGTTTTTAACATTTTGTAGATTAGATTTCATAAAAACCTATTTTAAGTTTTAATAAAAAAGAGAATATTATTGATTAGATTAAATTCACAATCTCTTTCCAAGTCTTAATAAAAAATATCAAGGTCTTATAATAATTTGATCTTAAAAGCTTTTAGATGTATCTAATTTATCTTACAACAATATTAAGCTAATTATTCATTGTATATAATAATAACACAAGTTGCACAAAGTAAGGACATTTTCTTATATAATTATCAGGTTAATTCAACGTATAATAGCTATGTGAAGTTGGGAGATAGCCAACATTGGCGACTCACTGCATTTATTCCAACTTTAAAATTAAATATTTTATTTCAATACATTTATTTCCTCCAGTCGATATCAGATGTCTTTAGTTATGTTCAATATATTTATATATACATATTTGTTAAAAAAAAGTCCAAGTGAACATTTGGTTCATTAGCAGATTTGTTACTTTTATCACTTCAAATGATATAAATATTCTAAACTTACTCAAATCTATTCTAACTGTGATGTAATTTTATTTTATTAAATTCTTACCCTTATTACTTCTTTTATTTTTATAGTTATATACGCCACTATGTTGTGTTTTATGTAAGGTTATCAGTATTTATCTTATTTATAATTACGATGCGTGTTATTTGTGTTATTAGTTTTACTACATTTAACTATTTGTATAATAATAATAATTTTTTCCGTGGTAGGCTGTGAAATAGTAACTTTAGAGCCTAAAAGACATAGCTAAAATCCATTTTTTCATTACGTGGACTTAAAAAATCTTTTCATTACTCCTAGCTGTAAAGAAAAAATCTTTTACGTCCTAGGAACTAAAAGATTTTTTATGTCCGGCGGGTAGTTGTCAAAACTTCCGTTAGTACCGCTGCAGTCTTTGTAGAAATGCTTCTAGTACGATTAAAATCCGCTAGATGTCAATGCGTTTTATTTATCTTTTCTTATAGTGTAACCTCTTTTTAAGGTTTCTTTTTTTAAGTCTTAAGTATGTACTAATATTTGTTATTATTATATATTGATTAGTGATTAATATTTAATGTTTTTTCATTGTCTGCTACCTCGGAATAAATAGCATATGCTACGCGACTGTGAAGTGTTTTTTCTTTACCTTGCCAATATTTACTGTCTCGCTTCGCTCGACAGTAAATGTAATTGCCGCGGTAAAGAAAAAACTCACTTCACAGCCTAGTAACATAATATACTATTATATACTAACGTACATAAAATCTGTTTTTTTATTTTTTTGTTTTTTTACATTTCCTTACCTATGGTAGGAAAAGTTGTTTTCACTCGAAATTAGTTTTTCAAGATTTCAACTGAATTATCCGTTTTGGGTGTATTTAAGAACTCCTGAGTGCTTTTCAGCATATCGTCTGTATGTGTGTTATCATCGTAGCACCCGGGATATTTAACCTAGAGAGTTGTAAATTGGTAGAAAAATCAGTCCTTACTTCTAGTACTAAATTTGGCACGAATGTACCTTGTACCTCTCTGTATTTTGATATTTGCCGCCATGTTGAAGTTATCGAGTTTTGAATTTTGACATTTTAACTGTTAGTAATACCGAAAGTATTAATACGTTTTTATATATAGCATATCGTTGGAACCGGTATAAAGTAAGGAACAAATATAAATAAACCCAATGAAATTACATTAATTAGTTTAACTGTTAAAATCGAACGTAATTAGTGTGATACTTTACTTAAACTTCAAAGTTTGTTTAGATCTGTCAAAATACCGCCAAAATTCAAATAATTAAATGAATGAAATAAAATAAATAAAAATAATGTATACTTTAAAAAAAAAAAAAAAAAAAAATTATTAAAAAAATCAGTTAGTCAAAACGGTCACCCATCTGCGAAGCAGCAGGAGAGGCCCCTCCAAAGTGAGGTAAAGTTCCGAGGTACCCCGTACCCGATTTATTTATACTTGATTTTGGCTATTAACGCTGTTGATATTTTTATACAGGGTGGTCCAAAAGTCTCCCCCTCCCCCCTCTTAACTTTTGGACGGTTTGAGATAAATTAATGAAACTTGGGGGATCTCTACCATGCAAAGGGAAGTTTGTTTTCATGCAATCACCCACTAGGGGCAACCACCCACTTTGCCCCCAGGCCACCCAACTTCAAAATTTACAAAATTTAGGGGGGCGAATATAGCAAAATAACCCTTCCGAAATAGTAAAAAAAAACCACTTAGATCGTCATAAAATCTTAACGGTTTGAAATAAAGTAATGAAACTTGGAGGATCTGTACCATGTAAAGGGAAGTGTGCAATGATCCACTCGCTTACTAGGGGCAACCACCATTTTGCCCTGAGGGTTCAAAAATTTACCCTTTTTATACCTTTGCCCCCCTATAGGGGGCAAAATATTGGAGATAGAAAAAAACGTTTGAGGTAAAATATTTTTATTTTTTGCTGTACAATCTAAATCTGCTATCAAAAATATACATTCCAGGTTAAAATTTTGATGTTAGGTGGTCTGGGGGCAAAATGGGAGGTTGCCCCTACTGCGCGATTGCATGAAAACAAACTTCCCTTTACATGGTACGGATCCCCTAAGTTTCATTAATTTATCTCTCACCGTTTAGATTTTACAACGTATGATAGTAAGGGTTATATCTTTGCTCCCCTATGGGGGGCAAAATATTTTAAATAGAAAAAAAAGTTTTAAGCAAAAGTTTATTATTTTTCACTGGAAAATCCAAATATGCTAACAAAAATATACACTCCAATTTGAAATTTTGAAGTTGGGTGGCCTGGGGGCAAAGTGGGTGGTTGCCCCTAGTGGGTGATTGCATGAAAACAAACTTCCCTTTGCATGGTAGAGATCCCCCAAGTTTCATTAATTTATCTCAAACCGTTCAAAAGTTAAGAGGGGGGGGGGGGAGACTTTTGGACCACCCTGTATAATTAATAAATAATTTCCAGTAGCCTACAATTAATAATTGTAAATTTGAAGGCAAAATGTTTATCAAACCTTCTTTATTAGTAAACTAGCTAAATTACCCGGCGCAGCCCGTGTTGTACCTATACAAAAATCATGACCGAAGTGACTAAAACAAGGTCTGTGCTGTCCTCTTTAATCAAATTTAAAAAAAAAAATCCTCTAATTCATCTCCCTAATTAGAGTAAATATAAAATATTAAGACAGTCTCGCAGTAACACGTAAGGTAATGTACTCCATTTGACGGTCGTTTATTTACAAAAACTTAATGTCAGCTCAATAAAATTGCATAATTAACTGATGGTGTTAGGGTACTCAAACTGAAGAGGAATAAATGAACAAGCTTTACTAAAAATTTTCAAAACTGTGGCACTTGCCGTTTTGGCATTTTTACAAGCTAAAACAAAAATTAATTTTAATTTTTTAAATAAAAAAAAATTAGATTTTTCCTAAACTGAAATTTTCTCCTCTTTTCAAAGGTATCCCTATTTCAGCTCTATCATCATTATTTTATGACCAGCGATCGATTTTTTAGAGTAACATAGTTGGTTGTATCTTGGAAAAAATAAAATATTGTGACGAAACGATTAAGAATTGACCCATAGTTTATAGTGTTTATTTGTTGCAAATGATAGAATGTGTTCTCTTCGTTTGTTGCATCTTCGACCAAACACCCAGTATGTATAGATGTCTTAATTGTTAACGTCATTTAGCTTACTTTTATTGAAGTTTTCTATGTAAACTAATATTATATATGCTTATTAATAATAACGATATACTATGCTTTCTTTATTAAATTATATTTACATAATTGATATTTCAAATATAAATTTTAAACTTTAAAATCTATAAAACTTTATTTAATTCAACAAAATTCTCTCTCTCATCCCCCCCCCCCTTAAACCTTGTCAAAGGGAAAAGCTATTATAGATATTTCTAAAGCAGAACCTAAAGAGAATAATTAAAATCCTAAGCGGAAATGTCGGGCCCTTTTCAAAAGACTTAGAAACGAAGACGTCAGATGTCTGGGACTGAATATCCGGAGGAAAGAAGGGGATCTAACAGAAAGACGCCTTTATGAACTGACACGGGCTGAGATGTCTCTAGACTGGTTCCACTCTAGCAATGATAAGCACCAACAAGAGGACCCCGGCCAGGAAAGTCACGTAGAGCTATAGCTGTAAGCATTCACTAGCTCATCACACAAGTCAATGCCATACAGCACGTCACCTTTCAGATTCACTTCATCCACGTGACACCGTATCAACATTAAGATAGCTTATATAGAACTCCACAACATGGAGAACATTAGGCTTTCAGAAACCGTAACCAGTAAGGAAACTAACTATTTATTAGTGCCGCTTGAAATAGATTGTATACATTCTACAATTTGACATTTTAAACTAAATTATCATTTTAACAGCCAATTTTGATTATTTGGTTTTGTAAGTATTATTTTAAAAGATTTTAACTACACATCTGGTTTGAATGATATCTAAATAGTACATTACGCGTCTAGTGCGGAAAGTAGCATTTTGCATGCGATTGTGGAGTTTGCACCCGAGCGACAGCGAGGGTAGTAAAACCACACGAGCACGAGTAAAGCAAAATGCCTTTTTCGCACGAGTTGCGTACCGTACTTTATCTACGACTGATGGATTATAATAATAAATACAGAAACATAAATTTAATAAACTTCCTGTATGTAAGTTTGTATTTCTCTTTTGATGAAGATGACATTAATTCATTAGTTGTATTTTGTGCCGAATTGATTCTTTTTTACCGCCCTAGGGCGGATTATGAAAACGCGATTGCGCAATGAATACAAGTACGTTAAGAATCACTTTCTACGCATCTTATCAGCGATACAATGTTTATATTTCGTATCAATCGTAGATAAAATAAGTTTATATTAATGTAACAAAATTGAGTTTAATTTTATAAAATATTTCACTTCAAACTTTAAATGTCTGTCAATTAGTGTGGCTCATAGCATCTCTGCGTTCGACAGCACCTGCTTTCACGATTTTACACTCTTGCAACCCATTATTGTCAAATTTATTTAATTTCCACCCTTTATTTTTAAATGGGTCAAAATTATTTTGATTTTGCTTCTGGGCTTACTGAAGGTAACGGAAGCTATGTGATCGAAAGATCGAAAATTTGTAATTGTAGAACGTAAAATAAAATGTCAAGACGAATGTGTCAACGAGTTAGGTTACAAATATAGATAAATAATAAATTAGGGAGATGTAAAATTATCTAGGGGTGACCTGTCGTCTAAAGCTTCTTAAATTGCTTCAGAGCTTACAGAAGGTAACGGAAGCTATGTGATCGTTTTAAGGTCTCCGATTTCAAAAATGCCAAAACAGAAATCCTTTTCAGACATCAAGGAACATTGTTTTGCGTGACTGTCTGTCGGCCTGTCACTCAATTTTCGTGAACTAACATATCTTAAAAACCACTCGTCTGATTTTATTGAAATTTAGATGGTAAAGTCATAATTAGCCCATTGTGGGTCCTATATAAGTTTCAACCTTCTGCACCTATTTGTTTCTCTTCCACATGCGCACAACCATACATTTATTATCACCAATATCTTTAAAAGTACTCATCTGATTTTTATGACATTTTTATGGTTCGTCGAAAGTAGCCTACAGATAGCCTACAGATAAATTGATACTTAAGTTAATCTAAATAATTAATATAAAAATGTCATTTTTCAATACTGGTCTTATTTTCAACCTTTTTTTTTTTGGTTTCTGTATTCTTTACCTTAGTTGTATCTATGTGCAAAATTTGGGGAAGATTAAATGACGGGAAGTGGTTCAAAATTGGGGAAACGGAAATGTGCGATGAAACTTACAAAGCAAAGTAATATAAGACCAGTAAAAATCAAAACAATTTTGACAGTTTTTAAAAAAAAGGGGGTAAAATTAAATAAATGTGACAATAATAGGGTTTAATAGTATAAAATCATTAAAGTATACAAAATATAATGCGATAAAGCTGTGGGCCACACTAATTGGCAGAGTATAGTTACATGAATTAATTTAGCAACATTTAATGTGCGCATATAGTTGAAATTAATTAATTATCAATCAAGTTTATGTTTTTTTTTATTTGAATATGTAATTTATCGATAAAACTTTCAAGCTAGCTTGAAACCACCATTTAGCATAAAATTAAATTTTTTAATGAGTGGTCTGTGGAAGCAGAATATTTAGATGAACCTGCGCAAAAAACTTTAACTTCCAACTTCAAATTAGACAAATTAGAACGGCATAGTAATTCTGATAATTCCTCTGATAATGGGAGGAGTGCCATCTCCATCTCCCGAAATGTCGTTCACTAATGACAATTGAGACAAAACGTGCTAAAAACGTAGATGAAACAGGTTTTAAAAGAGGAAGATAAAACAAAGATGTGAAAAGATACTTTTACATTAATCTTCTCTTTTTCCATTGAGTTGAAGATGTAAAGTTGGCAAATTAACAGTAAATATAAGCGTGTAATTTTATTTGATTATAGAGTAATTCGATAAGGGTTAATGGAAAGAAGGAAACTTAGGCTGAACTAATGATCCTGTCACTGTTGAGACGTTCAGTCGTTCAGGTTCAGCGCTCATTCACCAATAATTTATTAAGAGGCGTCATCTTACGTGCTTTGTCTTTCTTACAAACCAAACATAATAAGAGTGTTTAATCAAACAGATTCTTCAGTTTGAAATTATTTTTTTATGAATCTATTAATCTTCTTATTCTACTCGAAGGTATTTAATTGAGAAATTATTAGATCGAATAAAAGAAAACAAATGATTATTATTAATTCCAACAAAACTTTCTCATATAATTATTTAATGATACTGAAAATTAAATCCCGTCAAATCTAATTAAATACATTTATAATTAAATATTTTGCTTCCGAGCTTACTCAAGGTAACGGAAGCTATGTGATCGTTCTGAAGAAAGAAAATATTTTATCTACGATTGATACGAAATATAAACATTACATCTTTGTTTAGATGCGTAGAAAGTGATTATTTACGTACTTGTATTCATTGCCCATGCGCGTCTCATAGTTCTGAATAATTCCTCTTCTTTACCACACTAGTGCGGTAAAGAAGAGGAATTCTTCAGCTTTACGCACGATTAGTGAGTTTGTTTACATTTAACAAAACTAATTTGGTGTTCTTTTATTAAAGTAACTGTTTATATAGAGTTTTTAGTGAAAAACAATGAGTGAATCAAGTGACTTTGACGAAAATGTGGAGAATAATAATCCTCCAGAAATAATTAATTCCTGCAAAAAATACAACTAATGAATTAATGCCATCTTTATCAAGAAAGAGATACGAACTTACATACAAGTTTATTTGTTTCTGTATTTATTATTTAAATCTAACAATCGTAGATAAAGTACGGTACGCAACTCGTGTGAAAACGGCATTTTGCATTGCTCGTGTGGTTTTACCACCCTCGCTATCGCTGGGGTGCAAACTCCACACTCGCATGCAAAATGCTACTTTCCGCACTCGACGCGTAATGTACTATTATGTCTCCGATTTCAAAAATTCCAAGACAGAAATCTTTTTCCGACATTAAAAAGGGAACATTTTTGGTTCCGTGTCTGTCGGTCAATCAGTAGCTCAAATTTTGCGAACCAACATATAAAAACTACTCGTCTAATTTTATTCAAATTTATATGTAGGTTATAATTAGGCCATTGTTGGTCCCATTTACGTTTTATCCTTACACGCCCATTGCCCATTTGTTTCTCTTCCTCGTGTGCACAAACATACATTTATTTACACCTATATCTTCAAAAGTACTTATCTGATTTTTATAAAATGTTGATGGTTTGTTGAAAGTAGCTCGCAGATAGCCCCTGATTAATTTTAACCGTCCGTGATCTTTCAATTGTGCTAAATTGACACTATGGCATGAAAAATTAAACACTTTCTTCAAGTGTTATATAGTTTTGTTCAATACCTGTCATTTGATACCCCACTCAAAAAAATATTTTTTTGCGTGACGTGAATTATCCGCCATTTTTGATTTGAACAGCAAATAATTTTGAGTTCGCTATATTTTTCCTGTGCGCGCGTCAAAACGATCATTTATACAGAAATGTTTCGTGTTTTATCTCTTTTGATTCTAAAGTTATTGGAACCGTACAGAGTGGCGGACAGACAGACACAGGCACAGGAACGAAACCATAAGGGTTTCTTTTTCTGTTTTTACCAACTAAAAATGGGGGAAACAATTACATAAATTAGACATTAACAGCTTGTAAAAGCATAAGATCAATAAAGTACGAGATAGGATGCGAGGAAGCTATGTGCCACACTAATTGGCAGTCTATTTTTTATCTGAAACATGTAGAAGTTATTATAAGTTGATGGTTATATAAATATTTATTATTTAGGGCTGTCTAAATATTTTCGATGACTTTCTTAATTGAATGAATCTTAATTTTAACCCTAATTTTAATTTTTAGGGTCCGCAGTGACCCCTTATAGATTCCTGCGCTTGTCTGACCGTCCGTAAAACACCTGTATCACCAAAAGTACCTAAAAGATTTGAAACTTTGCAATTATGTTATATATAATAACCCAAGAATAGGAAAATTATGGGGAAGCACCGAAAATCCAACTCTCAAAAACTAGTTTTGGTTTGGTTCAGAGCGAGGTACTTCTTTAGATTGTTACTCCCTAATGTGTTTTTAGAATATAAATGACATTAACTAAATAACTATTAAGACAAAGAGATGTTTACGCTTAGCCCGCAATGTACTTTTGGACCAAGGAATATCACACTTCTGTCTTTATAAGGGGAGTATCAGTCTAAAGAAGAACATTCCATACACCTTCTTTAGGTGTACTTTTTACTCTCCTATTTTTTCTTTATAAGGGGAGTAACAATCTAAAGAAGTGCCCAGAGGGACTTATGAAAATGGTTTTTTTCCGTGGTAGGCTGTAAAATAGTACCTTTAGAGCCTAAAAAGCATAGCTAAAATACATTTTTTCATTACGTGGACTTAAAAAATCTTTTCATTACTCCTAGCTATAAAGAAAAAAATGTTTACGTCCTAGGACGAAAAAAGTTTTTATTGTACTGCTGGCAGTTATCAAAACTTCCGTTAGTAGCGCTGCAGTCTTTGTAGAAATGCTTAGTACGATTTAATTCCGCTAGATGTCAATGCGTTTTATTTATCTTTTCTTAGAGTGTAACCTCATTTTAAGGTTTCTTTTTTTAAATCTTAAGTATGTACTAATATTTGTTATTATTATATTGATTATTTTTTAATATTTAATGTATTTTTATTGTCTGCTACCTCGGAAAAAAATAGCATATGCTACGCGACTGTGAAGTGTTTTTTCTCACAAAAAACTCACTTCACAGCCTAGTAACATAATATACTATTCTTTGCGTTTCTGATCGAATTACGGTTAGACAAACAATGTCTATATACTTGTGTTTCTTTTACATTTTAAATTAATAACACAAAGCACATTTATCTTTAAAAAAAATAAATTATGGTTTCTGAATAATATCAGAGATTAACCCCCTTTTAATCGTGCTTCACTAAATTATTTAAGATAGAAGAAAAAATGATTTAATCTTTGAAAGAAATATCTTAACCACAGAGAGATAAGTATAGAATTCGTAAAATAGACATTTTCTATTTTTTTTTACCGAAATGCCCTAAAAATTTGATCAAAATAAAGATTATTATAATACATTTTTAATAGGCTCTTCTGCTTTCTTCAGATAAGATCATTTAAACGAATTTTTCAAGTATAGTAACAATTAAATGGATATAGTTCCTTTATATTTTGGATAAACATATAATAGATCGTCTTCATTTTGGTCGAATAGGTGCATTATAGGTTGCGCCGAGAAAAGTATAGTTTTAAGTTGATAATTTTATATGTTCAAGATCAAAAATCTAAGATTATGATCGAATTGAGATGTGGGTCCTTAGTACCTGTTTTCTTTGATGGAATATCATTAAGAATCTTATTTTGGTATCTTAACTATGTGAAGTGATAACGGTTTGATGAAATTTGGTATCTTGCCTGCGTCTAGAGTCTAGATTCATATATTTAAGATATTGAGAACCGTATCTTAGATTTTTTTTTCTTAGATAGTTTTTATGCTCGCATATTTCAAAAATAAATTATATATTTGAATTGGAGACTAAATTGAAGAGGAAATATGTATAGAAAATTAGTCGAAGATTTGCTGAAACTCCTTGTTTAACAACAACGCCTTAGGGATGTAGTTAAAAGAGTCGTAGTCGATAAGGACATGCTAAAAAGCTTAGAAATTTGAATTTATTAAAAAAAATATATAACTCTGCTACAAGAAATCACTATTTGTAAAAAAATAGTGATTACCTGTTGCACAGAAGCCGATAGCTTTGAGTGGCGTGTCTCCGTGTTTCATTTCGCTGTTTATGTCTTATTTACACCTCTGGTGATAGGTCGACGAGTTCAAATGACACTAACAGTTAGCTATGACCCGAGGCTAATAAAATATCGCGTGACTCAGTCCGCTACTTCATCACAATGATTGCTCCTAAGTGAAATATATATCATTACAATGAATTAGTCTTCGTTTGTCTCGACTGGGTAAAGACTAAAATATAATTACACATATTTCTAAACTTTCTAATAGGGTAATTTTTTATGCTTCTAATCTAATATTTTTTGCCGAAATATTTAGTAGAAATTTAGAGCAGACATATTATTATTTCTAAAAAAAAAACAACATTTGGTATTATTATCTATCCATTTATCGTGTCATTTATATAATGGTCTTAAAAAAAAACAAAATATGTAGATGGTAATTTCAGAACTAAAAAAAAAATCGACTCAGATGAAAGAGATGGATAAAAGTCTTCACAGAATATCGAAATGATTGTAGAATTAATAATAATAATAATATCAGCCATAATTCAAATTTATAGCTAAAATTCATTCTCGATTCACGTAGGGGTATTTCATTTCTGAACATGTATACCAAACTTCATAAACATCGTTTTGGTCATCTGCACCGACGACCGACGGTGGACATTTAAAAGAAATCTTTTTTCTGGCTTGAGTGAATCCATTGTAATCTCAAATTGATTTTTTGCTCCATCAGAATTAATTATCATTACATACAGTTTCTCATATACGTACTACGTACCTTAATATAATGAGAAAAAAAATATATCCTTATACATACCAAGTATATGAGAAAGTAAAACAATTAAATATCCTTATACATACCAAGTATATGAGAAAGTAAAACAATTAAATATCCTTATACATACCAAGTATATGAGAATGTAAAAAAATATTCTCTTAAATACCATATGTGTGAGAAGTTAAAACAATTAATTATCCTTATACATACCAAGTATATGAGAAAGTAAAACAATTAATTATCTTTATACATACCAAGTATATGAGAAAGTAAAACAATTAATTAACCTTATACATACCAAGTATATGAGAAAGTAAAACAATTAATTATCCTTATACATACCAAGTATATGAGAAAGTAAAACAATTAATTATCCTTATACATACCAAGTATATGAGAAAGTAAAACAATTAATTATCCTTATACATACCAAGTATATGAGAAAGTAAAACAATTAATATATCCTTATAATACATACCAGTATATTAGAAGGTAAAACGATTAATTATCCTTTTGCATACCAAGTATATAAGAAAGTAAAAACAATTAATCTATCCTTATACATAATTGGGGTACTGACGATCTTTAGTTTAACGTACTAAACTGTGTTGATAGTTTAGTTGGTTAAATGATCTTCTATTTTTAACAAATAACTACTTATATCCTTTTAACATTTAACTTGGCTTTGAGTGAGTTAAATAAAGTTTGACAGATGAAAAATCGGGTTGAGATCGTGGGTGTAAAAAAGTAGGTGAAAAAAAAATATATATCACTGATCTAAAACTGTCAAATGGTGCATGTATAAGCCACTGAAAGCGACACCTGCTTAACATTTAACTTTTAACTCTTCTTCTGATTCAAGGTCCCTCACAATCTTCTATTTTACTACGTTTTTATTAGCTTGCTTTCTTGTTTGTTTGTTTGTTTGTCCAGTACAAATGGAATCGATGGAACTAAACTGGAATCGATTTTTAACTAACTTCCCGAGTAGCTAAACATTTGAAACTTTTAGAATAGCTCAGAACACGATGACAATGCATTATTTTAATACTTTTAGCCAGGGCTCGATTTGAGACGGAACGCGGCGGAACGGCGTTCCGGGACCTCTCTCTCTGATAAATGAAAATAAAAAATTATCGGCACTAAGATTTGCACTAAGAGTATGGGTTTATGTCCAAAAACTGCTTAAAATGCTGTTTTTGAACGTTTATTTTTCAAATTTTTCCCGGAGGAGGACCCCGAAACCCCCTTCTACAGGGGGGGGGGGGGGGGAGAGAGAGAGGGTAGGTTATAGTTCCGGCACCTCAATTTCTAGAAATCAAGCACTGCTTTAGCCATCTTTCAGCAGAATTTAATTCGTTATCAGCACATTTTGCTGTATATAAAGTTAGTTCGGAAAAAATCCGCAAGTTATTTTATTTGTTTTGACATATCCCATAGTATTTTCAATCTTCATTTTGACGGGTTTAAAATTTGTGATTTTTTATTAAGAGGTAAACATTGAATGACAGCCAAAAGTAATCAAAGAAATAAATTAATTGACGTGTGACAAATTCGGAACTATGTATTTTTTTGCACTAACATTATATTATATATAACATTGACAATTATATCATCAACATTACATATGATTCAACATAAAATTTAAAAACGTAGTATATAACAAGTTCTTTTTATCTTGTAATTTTATTCTAACTTTTAACTTATTAACACAACATATAACTCATTAAACAAAGACCGAGAATACCTCTACAAAGTATATGAGAAAGTAAACTAATTAATTATCCTTATAAATACCAAGTATGCGAGAAAGTAAAATAATTAATTATCCTTATACATACCAAGTATGCGAGAAAGTAAAATAATTAATTATCCTTATACATACCAAGTATGCGAGAAAGTAAAATAATTAATTATCCTTATACATACCAAGTATGCGAGAAAGTAAAATAATTAATTATCCTTATACATACCAAGTATGCGAGAAAGTAAATTAATTATATTAATGTATGCGTTTTAAATTAAATTTGTATAGACTAGATCTATGATATATTTATAGATTCTTGATTCTAAAAACTTATTATCAATTTAGATCCTAGATTTGGATGATTAAGCTAAAAAAATTATTCACAGAATCAATGTTAGTCTACCCTTATTATATCTAGTTTTTTTTAAGAAGCTAAATTTAGTAACATTACTTTATTAAAATTAATTCCATAAATTATTCGAAAAACATGAAAGAAACTCTTCCAGAATATTACTTCAACAAGTCGACGATATTCTATAAACGTTTTAATTTAATAGTTTAGCATAATATCCATTTACTAATAGCTTTGATGTTTCATGTAAAATTGTACAAGCTTTTTTTAAATTTTTTTGCGCCAAAGGATGAGAAAAAATAATACTTCTCTCTATACATATTTATTTTTGAAAATTGCAACACAATAATTAAGAAACTTCTCATGGTATACAATGTTTAATAAAAGTATAATATAAATAATAATAAAAGTGATATGAATATTATTTAATTTTAATGTATTTGCAACGTTAGTTTTTCTCCTAATCTTTCAAATATATTTCTTTGACTTGATTTTAACTGTTGTTATTTTAAAGACATTGTTGAACAGTCGTTTATCAATTTTTTTATTTTTAGTTTCTAAAAAAAAAGTTATAAATAATGGGTTATTTTCATGAATATAATAGATCTTAAAAACTGTTCTTTTGTAGTCTTTAAAGTAAGAAATAAGAAACGTTTTTGTAAAGCCCTCAGGGATTCAAATTATAATTCATAAAAAAATACTATAACCACTTATCATTTAAGTATGAATTACCTGTTGATATTTTATCTTTGAAGTTAAAAAAAAAAAAACCGGAAAATTATTGAGCTTCGAAATATTAAAAAAAAAGTATAAAAGTAAAAAAAGATTAATAAAGAAAGAGTCATAGAAATAAACAAATAAAAATCGGAAAAAACGACAAATAAATAGCTAAATGAGACAATAGTTTCGTAAACAAATATTTTTAAATTATCCAAAGAAAAAAGTTCATTGTTTCCTTAACGATTCATCTATTAAATTAACTTTACTAGTAAAGCTGACTTCATAGTTTTAATCCGATGATGCTTACGTAATGAATTTTTACGGCATTAAATATTTTAAAGCAATAAAAATATTCTTCAAAGATATTAGATATTTCCCAGACCGATCCATAATATATGTTGAACAATTGAATTATTAAATATGGGATAGCCTGAGGGAATCCATATATATCATTCCTAATTGATAATACCTGTGTATAGTGTAGAGTATAAACCCAATAATTATAGACTATTATTATTGTTCAGCTGTCTTACGTTGTATTCTTATAACTTTCATCTTCAATATATTATTTTTTGTTTCCTTTTGGTTTCTTTAATATAAATAAAAATGCATGTTTGTTCAAATCATTGAACACGTTTAGTCGTAAATCAACCTAATTGTTTTTATTAATTCTTTGATACTTAACGTCAGATTATTTTAAAAAATGTTATTCGTATTTTAATGAAGATTAGTCGAGATAGTGAAATATGTACAGAATGTTTCTCATAACTAATTTTTTTTTCTGCAAAGCGCTTTACCTATGACTATAGGTGAATAATATAAATGTCTTTCCACGTATATTTAATCTCTTAGAGCCTTAAGCCTAGTCCACACCAGTAGACATGTTGCGAGACATTTCTGTAGACGGTCTCATAGACATCAAAAACATCTGCTGAGACCGTCTATGGTCTAGGTCTAGCGTCCACACTTGTAGACACGTTGCGCAACATGCCTAACGTTGCACCATGTCTACCATTTCGAATGGAAAACCATAGACATTCGATTTTGGTCTAGCAACGAGACCGTAGACGCCGTTTGTCTAGCCGATGTCTATAGACAAATCGCTAGACATGTCTTTGAGACCAAAATCGCGCAACATGTCTACTAGTGTGGACAAGGCTTTATGTCGATCTCCATGAATAGACATTAAGTAGACTCGCCTTCACTTATTTCCTGTTACTATTGTAACTCTATTTCTTCTGCATTTCGGCACTGATGATGGCCTTATGATGGCCGTAAGTTGTTTTGACTAATTAAATATTGAATTTACGAGGAGAGACAGTTCTATAATTCATTAAGATGTCGTTTTGACTGAGATTTTGTGGTACCACTTCATAATTATGACTAGATAGGTTGGTAGAAAGTAACACAACAATATTGTTACCACAAATGTATATTAAAACTTACAAACGCGTTTCGACGTATAATATCATTTTCAGCGTGAGTGTTAACTTAGTAAGAGTTAATTCTGTACTCAGCTAACTATTTTACAAATTTTTATGACAAACTAACTATACGCATTGCAGAGCACTATAAATGTGGGCTGAAAATATCGAATGACAGTCATCAAAAACATGTAAATGTATCTATAGTTTTGCCAACCATGTTCTAGAAACCGATCATACGTTTGATGTTGATAATTATGAATTTCTACACTGGTTCCAAAAAAACAGGAAATTGGACCTCTTAGAAAACTTATAAATTCTAAGAGCTATCTATAAGGCACAAATATACCATGTTTTAATGACCTACTCTGCAGTTTTACTCTGTTGTTGTAAAATCAACAAAAATATTTTCTTAAATAATGTCTGGTAGTTGTAAGGTATTTTAGTAATAATAATATAAGGAATTATTGTTTACCTACAAGCAGTTAAAAAACAAAAATATTTTACCTAAACCTTACCTTTATTGGGTTCCGCCTTCGATCTTAAACTCCATATCCCCTACCTTGGTCCTTCCGTAATCCTTCTACCCACTCAGCCCTAGTCTACCCTCACTTTGTAATGTTAGTTTGTAAAATAGTTTCACACGAAATCTTCAAACTCGTGTGAAGATAATATCTACAGCCAGGAGTGTCATCATCATGGTTTCCATTCCGAAATCTGGTGGCGCTACTCTTTCGAGGAGCTTCCCATTTGTGCTGGGTGGACAGGACATTGAGCCTGGTCCGGAAATCGAACCCAGAGCTGCGGCCAGTCTGCTTCTGACCCGGCTTGAGGCTGCTTAACTTGTGTTAATGCACGGCAAGTGCTCTAGCGTCCGAGCCACCCAGGCCCCCTGAACTATAGGTGTTCTTCCTCTTCAAATAGCACGACAGATCCAGTGGTCCCTGGCATGAACTAGAATTCCTCTCAAAAGTAACCTGTCTGCCGGATGTCCTCCTCCACACTATCCTATCACCGAGCTCTGGGTCTCCCTCTCGGTCAAACGCCTCATGGGCGGGCTTGGAAGACTTGTTGGGCCAGACAGTCCTCTCTCATCCTGTTAACATGGCCATACCAGTCGCTGGATCCTTATAAAGCTTAAAAGGAAGATGCCATTAAACATTGAGACGTTTAATAGTTAATAGATACATTTGAAGTAAATTATTTTGTACTTCAAGCAATTTAACTTAATTTAACAAGCTGTAGTTAGAAAACATTTGCCTAAGATCTTTTGACAGACATAGACAGGTAAATATCTCATGTAATAACAAAGTGTGTGTGGGTGGCGCATTAGTGCAATTACGGAAGCTCCGTTTTATATTGTATGTATATTATAAGATTTATAAATGAAAAATTATTGGCTGTGCAAATTTTATAAAACCCATTCAAAGAAAATCTACAAAATTATACAACGATTTCGAGAAAATAATGATTGTTGAATTGATGCAATTTCCAATTATGATTTAGAATTCAAAAAAGGTAGCGATAGTTAAGGATTTTAATATATATCATAATTGGAGTTCAAACTGGATACTACATGCTAACGATACTCATCTAAACGACGAGCCAATTATAGAACAGTTTCTTTTCAATCATCCATGTTTTAATATAAGATATTCTAATTGAACCAAGATCAAATCCCCCCCCCCCAAAAAAAATTGAGCTGTGACGTTTACTAACTCAATGGATCAAACAGTCAAGTTGCTAACGCTCGCTTTATTCTAATTTAAACTGATACACTTTTTGATTATTCAAGAAAGCCTGTTTACCGATATAATAAAGTATGCCAAGCTCAATTTAAATTAAAAAAGTCTTCATTTATGAAACAAGTAAAAGACAAACTCAAAAGTCTTAAAGGTGGAATTAGCTATTTGAACTTCTTAATAATCCATGATCATAAAAACATTTATAATAACAACGCTAAAGTTTTATAATTTCTCATAAAATCAGAAATTGATTAATAAACTTGATTTTAGAGATCAAAAGTAAATAATTTCAAGATAAAAATAACTTTTTATATACTACGTTTTTTAAATTTTCTATTGAATCGTATGTAATTTTGATAATATAATTGTTATATAATATATAATGTTAGTGAGAAAAAAAAAAGTTCCGAATTTATTTACTTCACATAAATGACAACCATCTAGAGAGCTGATCTTAAACCTATAAATGGACAAATCTTTGTACAACGGATCTCCCCAACACCAAATCTAAAGCGTGCCATCGATATATTTGAAATAATATAAATAATATAATCGATAAATAATATAATCGATATTTCCTGTTTTGCTGTCATTCAATGTTTATCTATCACAAATTTGAGACCCGTCAAAATGAAGATTGCGTAAATATGGGACATGGCAAAACAAATAAAACAACTTGCGGATTTTTTCCGAACTAACTTTTTGTACAGTAAAATTTGCTGAAAACCAATTAAATTCTGCTGAAAGATGGCTAAAAGTGTTAAAATAATGCATTGTCATCGTGTTCTGAGCTATGTTAAAAGTTTCAAATGTCTAGCTATTCGGGAAGTTAGTTAAAAATCGATTGCCAGATTTGTACCAGACAAACAAACAAACAAAAAAGAAAGCAAGCTAACATTAGCCTCCTAGTAACATTATATTATATTTGAAGCCCCGATTTGATGATAACTTTTCACCATCAATGTTTCATCAAATTTGGTCACTGGCCTTAATGGCTAAATCAAGGTCTATAATAGTGGTTACTTATTTAATAATTAAAATTTAACCAGGCATACGAGTACCTCAAGTATGAGGTTTTATTTGGCATCTAAAAGAAACTATAAATAATACTTTTTTCTTGAATAGTCAAAATTTGGTCTAGGTTTCCTCTTGTAAGATTTTATTTTTGGGTACAAGGTACATTTTGAACAAGAAGTAATACTATACATCGTTATTTAAGAACAACCAGGACATTTTATAAAAAGTGACTTTTCTTCGATTTTTTTTTAAATTAAACGTGTATATAGCCAACTCTATCCATAGACATACTGTATATGTTTTTTTTTTTTTTTTTTTTTTTTTTTTTTTGAAATAGTCAATTACAAGAAGAAATCGTAAGTGAATGAACCTTTAGAAATAAAATGATTCATGTAGGGGTATTTGAAATATTCCAAAATAAGAATTCCTGACTTGAATATAAGTCA
Source organism: Gerris lacustris (assembly GCA_951217055.1). Lineage (NCBI taxonomy): Eukaryota > Metazoa > Arthropoda > Insecta > Hemiptera > Gerridae > Gerris > Gerris lacustris. The sequence continues at coordinate 77,747,324 of OX578278.1, forward strand.
GAAGTTACACCGTCGTTGGTTCACCGAAACAATAGATAAGATTGTTGGTTATTCAGACATTGTGCGCTTGCCGGCTTCTAAGCACGAGGCATTCATGAATAATATTTTCTTAGTCGAGTCGAAGCAGTAAATTATTTATTCAATATTCAACTAAAACACCCGATAAGTAGTCTTTAAATTCAACGATTCGGTTGCTTTTAATTTCAAGTTGTAAACAATGGAAATGAACGTCAGAGAGTCGTGCTACTGAAACTAAGAAAGCGTTAGTTAATATTCCGGAAAAAGGGATAATTAGAGACTGGAATAGCTGATATTTACATACATTTACCTACAGCAATCTCCACGGGATTTAACCGGACATGGTGACAGGGAATTCGTGAATCGTGAAACACTCGGTGTTTAGTAATGGGCTAATGAAACTACCTAATAGAGATCTACAATGGTAAAAACCTATATCGGTGTCAGTTATAAATTTAAATCACTGAGGAAACAATTGTCTTTACCTGACAGTTTCGAAATAAAACTTCATGTAATTGAGCAATAATTTATACAATCAAATGCCCAAGCTGGTTCTCTAGACTCTACAGAACCTAGAATACAAAATAAAATACTTCGTCTTAACAACTGCGTTTTAACTCTTTAGGTAAATAATTTGCAGAATTAATGATGGAACATAGAAAAATCTAGTCCTTTTAGGAAGAATATACAGCAATTAATTTTTACTTTCTTACATAAAGAGAATTTTTTTTTGCATATAAAAAGCAAGGTGGACTACTTTATTTATACCCTATAGACCTAGAATAGAATGTTTAAAGAAAATAAAGAGAATGTATTCCGCGACAATTCGATTTCGAGATTTTGATGAATTTACACCTTTTGGGGTCCCTTGAGCTCTAAAACGTCAGTCCTAAGACGTTCAAAAAAATGTCTGTCTATGCAGACTGCAGACGCGTGCAGAGACTAAATTAGTGGGCCGATTTTTACGAAATTTCTTTTTTTTTTTTAAGACGTTCAGAAAAATCATACCTCGAGGTGAAATCCATAAATGATTTTTAGCTCCAAATTTGGGGGCTCTACTCCCCAAAAACTCTCCGACGATTTTTATTAAAAACTTCCTAAACGTAATCCATTTAAACACAAATCTTATCATATAAACTGTTTTCCCGCGGGGAAAATTTAGTTAATAGAAAATAGCATTTACAGCTTTAAATGCGGATTGAGAGAGGTATGGTCCGATTCCCAGCCAAGAAGTTATTTTTATGATAAATTTTGATAAAATGTTCAATAATAATTAAATGTACCTAAACTAGGCATCGCGTGGCTCTATCATTGAAGCGAGTGTGCAATATAATACTGACTATTGAAATTTGTTAATCATGATGAATGTTATAGTTGAAGATAAGTGGAAGAGGGTAGTATGAGGTAGAGTGGGGGAACTCGGTACAAAGCTTTACTTCCTAAACAAACCTACACACAAGACGACTCTAACAATCTTAACCACCCGTCGTAGCTTTTAACAATTATTATAAATGTATCACTTCATTACTCAAATACTACTGCTTGTATCAAGTTGAAATTTTACATACATGTTTCAATTGTACTTTAGACGGTGTAAATGAAGTTTTATTAAAATCGTTACGTTAGAACGTAAAATATCGGTAAAAAGGTTGTTTTCTCTATTTTAAACGTTTAGGTCCGCTTTATTAGTTTTAGCGATCTTTATTAATTCATAGCAGTGTCGTTGTTGGTTTTACTAAAAAATGTTATTTGAAATAAATGTTCGTCTCATCGAATAGGTGATGATAGAATTTTTTCCCGTCCTGATATTCCAATTTTAAATTTGAAGCTCACGTTTACGCGAACATAGCGCGCGAACTCTTGGACGGATCACGCTGTCCAACGAACTTAGCCTGAGTATGTGTATAAGGAAGATGTATACCAAATTTCAACTAAATTGGTCAACTTTTACTCAAGTTATCGTCGGACACGTAAACGTTACACACAGACAGACAGACAGACAAGATGCATATTTCGTTGAATGTAAGAAGCTCGCTTACGCTCGCTTAAAAAAACTTAAAAACTGCTAAATGAAAAACACTGGGCTGGTATTTATCGACTTGTATATGAATGAGTCTGAGTTGTCTCGGATCGATTTTTTATTAATTTTCTTTATTGGCTAAAGTGAGAGTATTTTTTTATAAACAAAACTGAGGGTAACTTCAGCCATTTAAAATAATGTTGTTAATTGGATAAAATAGGTTATAACAAAGTTCAAGGTCATTTGCAGCCGGAAGATATTGGTGTATTATATTTTCAGGTGTATATAACATCAAAATAAGATAAGGACAATACTATGATGTGAGCAAGCTATTCAGTGGCGTATCCAGCTGCTAGGTGGGGGGGGGGGGGGGGGGGGGGCACACATTCTAAGTCAGTTTAGATTGGGGGGGGGGGATTCTTAGTGATAACAAGAAAAGGGAACTACTTATTCAAAATAGCAGCTGCCCCCCCCAAAAAAAATCTCCGCCCCCAAGTAACAACAACTGTTTTAGAACGTATTCCTTAGAAAATGTTATATTCGTTATACAATAAAGATATTGTATCGTATGAGATATTGTTGTCGTGCCCCTTGCAGTAAGAACTGCAAGGGGCACGTGCCACCTGTGCCCCCCCTGTGCCCCCCCCCCCCCCCCCCCCCTGGATACGCCACTGAAGCTATTGTACTTCTCCCTTCTAGATCTATTTTCATGAGATAGTAGTTAGGATGGTTCTTGTGACTGACGTAAGAGAACTCTAATGTGATTACACTATCAACTATTTTGTTAGACGTAATAGTGCTGTCACGACAGTAAATATAACAATACTGTAGTTGCTGTCATGATAGCAACTATCACTTTGTAAACGGGGCTGAAGAAACATGTTTAAAGGTGTGTGAATAACACACCTGCACGACGTTGTTGTACTAATTTACGACTTTGATATTCAATGAAAAATAATACATAAGCCTGAATCATAATACGAGTAATTTATAAAACAAATAGTTTTATAAAAAGTAGTTTGTTACAACTAATGTTCTGTTACATATTATTTATTGGCGTAATCTCCATATAATGATTGAATTCAGATTACATGCTACCATAAAGTAAACTATAGCAGTATCTCAACCGGTAATGTTTCTTACAGCAAACTCCTTTTATCTATCGCAGATTCCAATTCATATCATTCAAACACAATCCTTAATGTCACCGCCATAGCGGTTATTCTGCTTATGTAGATGCTATGCTAGTATCTAGCATAGCATGTTATCTTTACTTGTTTATTTTTATTTATCTACTTTATATTTTAATTTAATTTATTGTCAGATTATGTCAGTAATTTAGTTTTTCTTGATATTTTTTCGTTTAGTGTGATAAGGACAAATTTTCTTAGAAGTAGGGAATATTTTTGTAGACAGAAATAAAATTCTCTTCAGTCAAGAATTCGTTTTTACTTAGAGCATAGTTACTTCGCTACCGCGGCGACAGTCTAAGAAAATTTTTGAAGAATAAAAAAAAAAAAAATATAATAATAGAATAAAAGTAAAGCATGTCATTAGTTGGTGGATCTTCAATTAGAACGAGAAGACAAGAGGCTAAAGTTAAAAATTTACAAGGTATGAAATCTATTATTGATTTAATCAGCTCCAAGCAAGAAGAGTATGAAAAGTTAAAAGAGAGTAATGCAGTTATTGGAGTGCTTAGCGCTGCATTAAGTGAAATAAAAATGTTGTACGATGATTTAGAATTACATATTAACCAGTTTATTACAAATTATCCGGACGCGGAGGAGGAATCGATAGGACCTATTTTTGATGCGAAATTAAAACTGAAGGAATGGTTTAAAAATGAGACTGCCGAGTTGAAAGTTAGTTCGGGCAAATCTCAAACGGCAGAGGAAAATCAAGCTAGATCGTTGCCAAGTCGATCGGGTAACTCTATCCGATCCAAGATGTCAGGGACTTCGCGCAGAAGTAATTTGACAAGGAGATTAGCGGCTCAATTAGAAGCATTAGAACATGAAAAAATGTTAAATAAGAAGAAATTTGAGATAGAGACGGAAGCGGAAGAAACTAGATTAGAGATAGAAAAAACTAGACTAGTAAAAGAAGTCTTAGATAACCCTGACGTCGGATCGGAAGAAATAGAAGAAGTTTTACAAAATATTAGAAGTGTTCCACGTTCTTCACTCGTTAACAAATTATCTATAAAGCTAATTAGTACACCAAGATCAGTTACGTCTCAAATTTCAGAAAGATCTCAAGAACTACCTTTAGTAACACCAAATTCTAATCAAAAAGCAAGCCACCATTCCACACTATGTCCAGAAGAAATGCCTCAGCCACCATTTCATCAACCAGTTCTGCAATCAAATCATCCTGTTCCAGTAAACCCAATAGATTGTCCTGAAGAAATCCCTCAGCAACTAGATGTAGCTCTACAACCTCAATCTTTACTGTCTCAGTCTCAACCATCTTTACCACGACCCTCTCAAAGAGAGTCAGATGCATCAACTACCCTAGTTGATACAAATAATATGGTGTCCCTGGGTAATCCTATTTCCAATTCATTTATATTAATGTCTAAGATTCAACTTTTGAATTCTCTTGTTCCGTTTATTTTTAAAGGTGATAACGTTGATTTCCCTATTTTTAGGGACCAAATAAAAACCTTTTTAGAGGATGGTATTTTACCCGATCATGAGAGAAGGATATTTTTATCAAGGTTTCTTGGGGGAGAAGCCTTGAAAGTATTCCAAGAAAATTTTGGGTTAAGCTATTTAGAAAGTGTAAAACTTTTAGAAAAACGATTTGGTAATCCAGCAGCCGTAACCGAAGCTTGGACCAATAAGCTCGTAGATGGTCCAATCTTTAGTTATAATGACAGCAAAGGGATACAAGAATACGCAGAGGCCCTTACTACGGCCAGCCGAGTCTTGTCTCCCGAGGCTAGAAATGAGATAAGTACTAAAGTATGTTTAAAGAAAATGGTTGCTAGGTTACCAAGTAAATACTTACAAGGGTGGGTAAAATTAATCGCACCAAAATTAGGTAAAGAATCTATCAGTGATTTGGCATCTTATGTCACAGGTATAACTGAACACTTAAATCATCCGGTTTATAGTGTTCAATCTAACAAAGGTTCTTACAAAACTAGTAATACTTTTCAGGCTAAACGTAATGGTAATAATTTTTCAGCAACGGGGCGCCGTAACGTGTCCTTGCCTAATGAAAATAATAGTTCAATTTCTAATGAGAAGAATAAAGGTTTAGTATGGAAATGTTTTTATTGCAAAGGCAACCATTCAATGGAAAATTGCACAGAAATTCAAAACCAAAGCTCAGAAACTATTAAAGATTTTATTTATAAAGAAAGGCTTTGCTTTAGATGTTTATTTAAGGGACATAGGAGCAGAGATTGTAGAAGACCGGCTAGATGCAGTGTGGCTGATTGTGGAAGGAAGCATCCTACGAGTATCCATAAGATATATAAGACCCCTCTTGTAGAAAATAAAGAAATAATTAAAGAAAGTTCGGCGAAGTCGTTAAGAAAGGAATCGTCGAATATGAGACAGGTAGCTACAAAATATAAAGGTACAACATCTTTTATTATTCCGGTTAAAGTTCAAAATCCAAAAAATCCAAGTAGAAATAAATTAGTTTATGCCTTATTAGACGACGGGAGCGACGCATGCTTTATTGCAGATAGCTTAAAATCTGAGCTTGAATTAAGTGGAATACCAACTAAATTAGAACTAAGCACAATTAATCAAAAAACTGAGGAGTACACCGAAAGAATTTTAGACGTGGCAGTTTCTAGTTTTGACGGTAAAGTAAGTTTTAATTTACCTTCCAATACCTTTACCAGGGATTTTATTCCTGCATCTGTAGAGGAAATTCCAACACCAGAAATAGCTGAACAGTTTGATCATCTTAAAATATTAAAGAATTACTTGCATCCATTAATGAAAGATTGTGAAATTAGATTATTAATAGGTAACAATTGTCCGAGGGCATTGTGTCCTATTGATGTTATTAAAGGTGAAGGGAACGAGCCATATGGCCTTAAAACAGAATTAGGTTGGGGTATCATAGGGCCTCGGCCAATAGAACAAACTTCTTTTATTGGACATAAAGTCAGAAATATTACTGTTAAAGAAGTGATAAATATGTTTAGTTTAGATCTACCTTCAGATGATAAAGCCCACGGGTTAGGGCTTTCTGTGAACGATAGGCGTTTCATAGAACAAATAGAGAAGGGTCTGGTCCAAAAGGACAGTCGTTATGAAATGCCTCTACCTTTAAAAAATCCTGTTATTAATTTACCTTTAAATAAATTTTTAGTGGAGAAGAGACTGAAATCATTAGAAAGAAAATTTAGAGATGAGAAATTTAGATTAGATTACCTGGCATTTATGGAAGATTATTTTGAAAAGAATCATGCTGAAGAAGTGATAGAAGAGGATGGAGTTAAAGGAAGAGTATGGTATCTGCCACATCATGGTGTGTATCACCCCAAGAAACATAAATTACGTGTAGTATTTGATTGCTCAGCCGTGTATCAAGGTATATCTTTAAATTCTGTTTTAATTTCAAGTCCAGATTTAACAAGTTCATTAATAGGAGTTTTAATAAGATTTAGACAAGAAAAAATTGCATTTGTTGGTGATTTAGAGGCTATGTTCATGCAAGTAGTTGTCCCTGAGAAGGATAGGAATTTACTTAGATTTTTATGGTGGGAAAAGGGAGATACCACTAAAACACCCAAAATATATAGAATGACCAGGCACTTATTTGGTGCAGCTTCGTCGCCAGGTTGTGCAAATTATGCTCTTAGGAGAACAGCGGACGATCATGGTCATGAAGTATCAGAACGTGCCTCTAAATTTATTTACAGAAATTTTTATATGGATGACGGATGTGGATCAGTAGAATCAGCAAAAGATGCAATCGAATTTATTCAGGAACTTCAAAATTTGTGTAGTAGAGGAGGATTTAGGTTTCACAAATTATATTCATCAAGTCCCGAAGTTATAAAAAGGATCAAGCCGGAAGATCGTGCTTCTGGTTTAAAAGAGTTTGACAATAATGAAGCATTACCCTTGGAGAGAGCCTTAGGTATAGCATGGTGTGTCGAAAGGGACGAGTTTGAATTCAAAGTAGTTGTAGAATCTAGACCGTTTACAAGGAGAGGGATACTAGCAACCATTTGTTCCGTTTATGACCCACTGGGATTCCTTGCACCTTTTGTGATGGTGGGTAAGGTTATCCTGCAAGACCTATGTAGAGAGGATAGAGATAAAAAGATAGGATGGGATGATCCTATTCCAGAAAAAACAAAACTTAAGTGGGAAAAATGGTTGAGAGAATTATCCTCTTTAGCTGATAATAAAATTAAAACTCCTAGATGTTACAAGCCAGTTGACTGTAAGTCAATAGAATGTATAGAGATGCACCATTTCGCCGATGCATCACTTTCAGGTTACGGCCATGCCACCTATCTTAGATTTCTTTACAATGAAGGACAGGTTCATTGTTCGTTTATGTTCGGGAAAGCAAGAGTAAGACCTCTAAAAGAAATAACTGTACCTAGACTGGAACTAACCGCAGCAGTATCAGTAGCCAAGGCTAGTGAAGCACTCAAAGGTGAATTAGACTATAAGGTAAAACGATATTTCTGGACTGACAGTAAGGTAGTGTTAGGCTATATTAGGAACGAAACGAAAAGGTTTCATTTGTTCGTGGCCAACAGATTACAGTCAATCAGGGACTGTTCTGAGGTTAGTGATTGGCACTACGTACAGTCTAAATTAAATCCGGCAGATTACGCATCTAGAGGTTTAACTCCATCAGATTTACTTGCTTCTAGGTGGTTACAAGGCCCAGAGTTTTTATGGCAGATTGCGTTACCAATAGAAGAGGATTCATTTAAAGTTCATCCAGAGGACCCCGAGATCAAAAAAATTACAAAAAGTAGAAGTATCGCAGTTAAAGAAAAGGAAAAGTTTGTAGAAAGGTTAAATTATTTTTCATCTTGGTCAAGGCTTCGTCGGGCAGTAGCTGTGGCAATCAGGTATATAAATATTTTAAAAACTAGAATAAATAAAAGAAAAACAAAAGAAAATATGGAAACCGATTTATTTACAAAATTAATTAAATTTAAGACGAACCAAGACTTACAAAAGGACGTTTACTCATATAGAGAAGAAAATCCGGTTCAAGCAGAAGAAATTAAGAAGGTAGAAATTTTAGTTTTAAAATCAGTTCAACACGTTTGTTTAGAAGAAGAAATAAAATTACTGGACAAAAATAGAAAGGCTTCATGTTTGGTACGACTAAATCCTATTATAGACAAGAATGGACTAATTAGAGTTGGTGGTAGAGTGAAACATTCGCCATTTTCAGAAAACGAAGTCCACCCAATCATCCTACCTAAAAAAAGTCATATAACCGAACTTATAATTAGATATTATCATAATAAAGTATTCCATCAGGGTAGAGGGTTGACTCTAGGAGAAATTAGACTCAAAGGTTATTGGATACTGGGAGGTAGCTCTGAAGTAGCAAGGTACATTCAGAAATGTGTAACGTGTAAAAGACTCAGAGGTGCTTTCCAATGGCAAAAAATGTCGGATCTACCACCAGAAAGAGTTACTCCAGCACCACCATTCTCATATACATCTGCAGATGTATTTGGTCCTTTTTATATTAAACAAAGGAGGTCTCAGGTTAAAAGGTACGGGATAATTTTTACTTGTTTATCAAGTAGAGGAGTTTATATAGATATACTTGATACATTAGATACAGACTCGTTCATTAACAGTTTACGAAGGTTCATTTGCCGTAGAGGACCAATTAAGCTGCTGAAAACCGACGCGGGGACAAATTTTGTGGGGGGGAAGGAGGAGCTGCGAAAGGTAGCATTAAATATACAACAATTTAAATTAGAAAATTTTTTGGCCGAACAAGATAGTAAATTTGAATTCAATATTGGAACGCCGAAAGCGAGTCATGCCCAAGGCGCAGTGGAGAGACAAATAGGGTCTGTCCGCCGCATCTTGGACTACCTATTAGCCACGCATAAAGGATTACTGAATGAGGATTGTCTACGAACACTACTCACTGAATGTGAAGCTATAATAAATAGTCGGCCTCTGACAGCTATTACTGAGGACAGTGAGCTGTCACCATTGACACCAAACCATCTCATCCAACTAAAAGGACCGGTTCCAACTGTCTCAGGCACTTTCGCAGACGAGAGTTACTCTAAAAGGAGATGGAGGCAGGTGCAGTGTCTAGCGGAAGCATTTTGGGGCAGGTGGAGGCGGGACTATTTACAAACCCTTCAATCACGGGTAAAATGGACCATTCCTAAACGAAATCTTAGGGTGGGGGATATAGTTATTTGTAAGGATGAAATGACCCCTAGGAATTCCTGGCCCCTAGCTAGGGTAGTTGATGTATCGCCTGGCAAAGATGGGTTAGTGAGGTCGGTGAGACTTAGATTTGCTAGTGGCAGTGATAAGAACAGACCAGCCAAGGCATTAGTGCTCCTGGTTGAAGCACCAGAGGCACTATCCTAGGCCGGTAGTGTCACCGCCATAGCGGTTATTCTGCTTATGTAGATGCTATGCTAGTATCTAGCATAGCATGTTATCTTTACTTGTTTATTTTTATTTATCTACTTTATATTTTAATTTAATTTATTGTCAGATTATGTCAGTAATTTAGTTTTTCTTGATATTTTTTCGTTTAGTGTGATAAGGATAAATTTTCTTAGAAGTAGGGAATATTTTTGTAGACAGAAATAAAATTCTCTTCAGTCAAGAATTCGTTTTTACTTAGAGCATAGTTACTTCGCTACCGCGGCGACACTTAATAATTATTTTTTCTTGACAACAATAAGAAATTATATTGTCATAGTGTAACAAATTAAAATATGCGAGTACATTATTTATTTATGACCTGAATAATTTATTCAATTAATAATTTATTACTTATTATAATAACTTATTGGAGTGAATTAAATTCAAGGGAATTTTTATCCACCTTTCCAATGCACTATTGTAATTGAATAATATATCTAAATGAAGCATATAATTATATTTTATGTAGAATAATATTCATCATAGAATAACTCTATTTGTAATAATGCTATTTTTTATTCTTTTACGACAAGTAAAATTATTAAGAGAACAACACAGTTAAAGATCGTTTTAATATTACGAGCTTAACAGTTAAAAAAAAAAAAAATAGAAAGAAGGATATTTATTTTTTATCCAGAAGGGAGAAAACATTAACTTTCCACCCTACTTTATAGGGAGGAAAGGATCCCATTACAGCCTAGTTGTGAAAATCGTGGTGGAAAGTAGAAATCGTGGCGGAAAGTAACAGTAGAGCCAACTTATTATTGTTTAAAAATCAGTGTTGCCTGTTTTGTAACTAGTAGCAGTTTCTTTTTAACTGAATGACTCGACTGCTTAACAGTTTTTTTTAAAAAATATTAGAGAGTTTAAATAACACGTACTTTTGATTGCCGTGATGCTTTAATTTTTATCGTCATTTTAAAATGACTTATGACTTCATAATTGAGTTTAAACAAGACTTATACAAAAGAGGTAGGTTACGTCTAATCAGGTTATATTTATGTTTTTGATTTCTCGTATTTTAGGGTCAAACACAAATTAATTAAATATCATTCAGTTAGTCATTTTGTAGTATTATTAAACATTTGAATTATTATTAGAGTTACATATAGTTATAGAAAGTCATTATAGAAATCAAATAAAACATAGTTGGAATTGATGAATTGCGCATTTAATTCATTTTTCTTTTTTTTACTACAAGATGTTATAAAACTTTTTCTTTTGCTTTTAAAAGTCATTTTTAAAATTAAAGGAACAAAAATTTGAATATTTAGTTATTAATACCTAAATAAATAGATAATGCGAAATCATAGGTTTAATTTGTGTTGATTTTCTCCCTTCTAGAGGAAAAATCTTGTACGTACCACGGGAGGAAAAAGTCATAGTACCCTCGCTATAATTAACTCCCTCGGCTACGCCTCGGGATTAAACTTCATGGTTCCCTCGGCTGCGCCTCAGGAACCAACTAAATAACTCCCTCGGCTACGCCTCGGGATTTAGACAGTATGGTTCCCTCGGCTACGCCTCAGGAACCAACCAAAACGCTCAGGGTGTTATTACTTTGTTTCCTCCCTTGGTGCGTAAATAACTATTTGTGCACATGTGGAAGAGAAACAAATAAGCGCAGAAGGTTGAAACTTATAATTCTCTTTCCTTAATATACTACTGTTACCGACTAGTAAGACATATCGATAAATGAACGAGAGTTCTGAGATATTAATTTCAGAAACTTGGGATGTCAAATGTTAATCGAGAAAACATCCCCCCCCCCTAGTAAGGGGGGGGGGGGGGGGGGGTAATATAAATATGGAGAGGGGAAAAATCTTTGGCATCAAGATGTTATTGTTTAGTGAAATTATTTCAATGCTTCTCGACTATCAAATTAAAAAAAATAACTCACTCCGTAGTGAAGCACGGAAAGAATAGACTGCCAATTGGTGTGGCACATAGCTTCCTCGCATCCTATCACGTACATTATTGACTTTATACTTTTACAAGCCATTGTAGTCTAATTTGTCTAATTGTTTCCCCGTTTTTTTAATGTCAAAATTGTTTGGATTTTTTACATAAATTTAAGTATCAATTTAGCAAACTTTAAAGAGCGCAGACGTTTTAAATTAATCTAGGGCTATCTGTGGACTACTTTCAATAAACTATAAAAGTTTCATACACATCAGATAAGTAGGTACTTTTGAAGCTATAGGTGTGAATAAATGTATTTTTGTGCGCATGTGGAAGAGAAACGAATAGAGCGCAGAAGGTTGAAACTTATATAGAACCATCAATGAGCTAATTATGACCTACCAAATTTCATTAAAATTGAATGTGTAGTTTTTAAGATATGTTAATTCTCAAAAATTGAACAACAGACCGACGAACAGACAGACTGACATGGAACCAAAAAAGTTCCCTGATGAAACGGATTTCTGTCTTGGAATTTTTGAATTTGGAGACCTAAAATTTTTCGTTCTTTAAAACGATCACATAGTTACCGTATATACCTTCGGTAAGCTCGGAAGTAATACAAAATTCAATAAGAATTGAGAAGAAATCATTCTTAGTTTGATGAAGTTAATATTATCTACTGGAGAAAAAATCCTCGATCGAGTCGAATATAGTACATTACGCGTCTAGTGCGGAAAGTAGCATTTTGCATGCGAGTGTGGAGTTTGCACCCGAGCGACAGCAAGGGTAGTAAAACCACACGAGCAATGCAAAATGCCGTTTTCGCACGAGTTGCGTACCGTACTTTATCTACGATTGTTAGATTTAAATAATAAATGCAGAAAAAAATAAACTTGCTGTAGTAAGTTAGTATCTCTCTCTTGATAAAGATGGCATTAATTCTTGAGTTGTATTTTTTGCCGAATTAATTATTTTTGGAGGAGTATTATTCTCCACATTTTCGTCAAAGCCACTTGATACATTCATTGTTTTTCACTAAAAACTCGATATAAACAGTTACTTTAATAAAAGAACAGAAAATTAGTTTTGTCAAATGTAAACAAAGCTGAAGAATTCCTCTTCTTTACCGCCCTAGGGTGGTAAAGAAGAGGAATTCTTCAGAACTATGACACGCGCATGCGCAATGGATACAAGTAAGTATAGAATCACTTTCTACACATCTTAACAGAGATTCAATGTTTATATCTCGTATCAATCGTAGATAAAATAAATTGCGATACGATGAGAGTAATAAAACCGCGTTTTAACTTCTTTGTATCTTCCTTACATCAGGCTAAATGAAAATAAAAATTAACTAGTGTATAGCAAGAAGAAATGCACTAAATTGCTTGTAAACAATCTTCGCTTTTACTGGTAATAACGAGGTTAAAGTACCCTGTGTTTTTTAACACCTTTTTTCTCTCGCAATTTTTTCACAATGTATAACACAAAAGCCGAACTTCAATACAATAATTAAACATTCTTTCTACAACAGATATAAAAGTAATCATTAAAAAAAGAAACATTTTTTTCTCCTAATAAATTCTATCTTTCACTAAGAGCTATAATAAAATCCCATATAACGTTTTCTCATAGTCTTTCTATTTCATTCGGTACCACGTTTGCTATTCTTCTTCCAGCTTAAGAAAGTAAATTAAACAAAGTGGCGAATAAAATAGTGGTCGGAGACTCGATAGTTATCTATTATACACGGTTGCATGCTTCTCTCCTTATGCTCCGCTATTTATCGATGTCTGCTACGAAATTATTCTTGTAATAGGCAGATCATGATTTCCCATTACTTTGTGGCTATTTAACTTTCTTATTATTTTCAACCTGTCCCATGTTACACGTTAAATACTTTCACACAATTTTCTTTCAATCCTAAGGTCATTTTTAAAGCCGAAACAAATGGCGATAAACGGTTTCATTTCCAGATATTAATACACAACAAAACAATATTGAATCTATAGACTATCAATCTGTAATAGCTTATACACATTTATAATAGCAGGTTTTTATTATGACACACAAAAAATATTAATTACCATAAAAGAATAAAACTGTTAACGAGGTGTTGCGCAAACATAAATTCTCCTTGATTATAGAATTAATTCTCAAACGCAGCTAACTAACCCTCGTTAGTCATCTAAACCATAAACTACTTCATAAAGAGGCCACAGCTACCCCAAAACATCATCGTAAACTAGAAGTTTTAAAACCGGAATTTATCAAAGGAATCGCTTTAGTGCGGTTTTTGGAAATTAGACTACGCTCTTTGGTATTTATTTGCCATCGCCAACATTTAACATTCCAACCACTACAAGGTTTAAGAAGTTAATGACTTTAAATATGTGAATATAAAAGAGGTTACTGTAATTGCGTTTGTGGTTAGCGTACCCAATGGTACTGCATTCACCTGAAACCTCTATCCAACCGTGCCCATGTGGTACTGCATTTGTTTGAAACTACTATCCAACCTTGCTCAAATGGTACTATATTCACCTGAAAACAGTATCCAACCGTGCCCAAGTGGTACTGCATTCGCCTAAAACCACTATCCAACCATGCCCATGTGGTACTGCATTCACCTGAAACCACTATCCAACCATGCCCCTGTAGTACTTCATTCGCCTAAAACCACTGTCCAACCATGCCCATGTGGTACTGCATTCACCTGAAACCACTATCCAACCATGCCCCTGTTGTACTGCATTCGCCTGAAACCACCATCCAACCATGCCCATGTGGTATTGCATTCACCGGAAACCACTATCCAACCGTTTCCAAGTGGTACTGCATTCGCCTGAAACCACTATCCAACTATAGCTCATGTGGTACGCCTGAAACCAATATCCAACCGTGCCCAAGTGGTACTGCATTTACCTGAAACCTCTATCCAACCGTGTCCAAGTGGTACTCCATTCGCTTGAAACCACTATCCAACCGTTCCCAAGTGGTACTGCATTCGCCTGAAACCACTATCCAACCATGCCCAAGTGGTACTGCATTCACCTGAAACCGCTATCCAACCGTGCTCATGTGGAACTGCATTCGCCTGAAACCACTATCCAATATTTACTGCAATTTTTAGAGAGGTGAGAATTATTTTACACTCGATCACTTGAAATAAAGATAACTAGTTCTTTTAATCAGTTATACACTAAACTAATCCTAGTTTTTATATAAATAAATCCCATGTTTTTTCTATAATTATTTCCATATCAACAGGTCACTCTAAATAAGGCCCAGAATATAAATATGTATTTCTTTCATTTTATGATATCACTAAATAAATAATGTATGAAATGTTGTTGTATGTTTTGATGTTTATGTATCTAGAAACTGTATTGGTGATTTAAAATTTCGACTGAAAGGATTTTTAAGATATATTAACAGAATTCCAGTTTGCTAGACCAACTTAGGGTATAAGTGGGAAAAAAATACAAACAGGAAATAGACCTAGACTGATCTGGAAGTAGAATACCAATTTCTTTTTTCTTTCTAGAAGGACTAAGATTAAAAAAGAACTGATAGGGAAGGTTGTATCCAACGGTAATTATCAAGAAGCCTTCGTCCCAAGGGTTAATGACTAGATAAACGATTCTAGCCGATTCCTTCCACGAGATTAAAATTTAAAAATACGGTGCCTTCCGAAAATAATTATAGTAATTAAAAGTTAACTTAGCCACCACACTAATTAGTAAAAGACGAAAGAACTTTACGTAAAAAAAAAAGAAAAAAAAGTGAATTGAATAACAAACTTAAAAAAAGTGGTAACATTGTTGTAAATTATTTTAAAAATATGCATTTTTTTAAGTATGTTCTGAAGGTAACAAAATTGTTTTTTAAATTTTCGAGTTATCTTCTTGTATCGGATGTTATAATTATTTTCATTTTTTTTTTATTTTAACCAGTGATGCTAGAATCTTCATTTCAGGTTCTACTATCTGACTTTACTGAAAAGAAAAGGATTAAATAATAAAAAAATAAATAAAAAAAGGGCATAATAACAAGTTTCGTTAGGGTTAGGTAGGTTTCGTAGCGACAGGTTTTCTTGTGCAAGAGTTACCCATGATAGAAGATGATTTAAGCATCGGCAATCTTCCTTTACCCAAGAAAGAATTAATTACAAGTGTAAATCACTTCTCCTTATCCTCTATCCTCTTCCCCGTACTATGTAAATAAACGAAAAAAAAGAAAAGAAAAAGGAAATTAAACGTAAAAAAAACTATATTTCATTGATACTAATAAAGGAGTCATTGGAATATCAACTAAAGATTACAGCGCTTAACTTTTTATTCTCTTGCAACGTTTAACAATTAAATAGCAATTATGCGCTTAATCATACTTCGAATAATTTTCTCTTCGAAATGCAAAATGCGAGCTCGTAAATTCAAATTATTCACGTCTAGTTGGCAACCTCATCACATAATACTTTTATACAATACTTTGTTTAAAAGAAAACCTTACTTAATAAATAAATTAAATGCAAAAGAATGTTATATCGCAGTAATAAAAATGTTCCATTGAATATTCCCTCAATTAAATTGTATAAATTATATACTTGTTAACAATTTAATTATATCTTTTAAGGTATTTTAAAGGTTTCTTTTTTAAAAAAAAGGTTGAGAAATCAAGTTAAAGGATTTTTTTATTGTGAAAAAAAACATTTAACTGCTACTTAAGACTTATCCCACTTATAAGAGTATTTTAGAAGTAATTTATTACAAAAAGAGATTTTATACTTAAACAAAACCGTTGGCATTAGGCGATACAATAATATATAGTATACTTTTTTTGAATAACTATATCCACTTAGGTAAAATCTAAAAATCGGTAAAAGTAATTATTATTAAGTAAGTAATAAAAGTGCTCGTAAGTAGTTATTAAGTAAGTTATTATTATTATTATTAAAGTAATTATTTATAAGCTATATTGTCAACTAACACTAATACATACTTAGCACTTATTTATCCGCTATATTGTAAACTAAAATGCATAAGCACTTATAAAATGTAAACACGTTCTTAGTAAAAAGAAGTAAAATAGATGTTTAAATAGCTTAAAAAAAAGTAAATATATTTTGTATTTATTTTTATAAAGCTGCAACACATGTCATGATTGCTCAATATTTCAGAATTGCACTTATATAAAATCCTATAAGATTAGAATGCTTTTATTTTTTCAGGCTTGACTCAAATTATAAATATGTTGTTCGTACAATGTTCAGCTTAAAATTACCTATTTATCATATTCCTTATCCTCTTATGTTACTCTTATATCCTCAAATGGATCTAATGGTTTTTATGCTCTTTTATACAATTTTCATTACAAGTATAAGAAAAGCTTGAACGATGTTACAGAAAAAGACGAAGAAAAGATAATGAGCTCTAATTTAATTCAAGAATTTTACATAAAGAAATATATCCATCTAAAAATAGACTGCCAATTGGTGTGGCACATAGCTTCCTCGCATACTATCACGTACTTTTAGATTTTATGATTTTATTGTCTAATTTGTTTAATTGTTTCCCCCATTTTTTACTTTCTCATATAAAGAGAAAGTATTGTGATGGCGTGAAAATTCGATTTTGAGATTTTGATGGATTTACACGTTTTGGGGTCCCCTAAGTCCAAAAAAGTGGTTTTTAAAAAATGTCTGTCT